>PISX010002690.1:0-153531 GCA_004024625.1 Mellivora capensis | reverse complement strand
TTGATGTATTTATAATGTATAAAGATGTCATTTATATAAATATAATAAAATGAAGGAGTGGGAGGGAATGAAACTACACAGGAGCAAAGTTTTTGTATATTACTCACAGTAAATTGGTATTAATCCAAACTGGATTGTAAGAGGTTAACTGTAATCCCTAGAAAAACTACTAAAAATTAGACTAACAACTATTTAAAGTATATTAATGATTAGTGAATGAAGGAGATGATGAGGGGACACAGAAGTGACTACAGTGGGTAAAGGTTTCTATTGGAGTGATGAAAATGTTCTGCAATCAGTTGTGATGGCTGCACAACTTTGTGACTGTATTCAAAGCTACTGAACTGTACATTTTAATATGGTGAATTTTATGGTATATGAATTATATGTCCATAAAAAATATATTCAAAGAAGGTAAGCTTATAACATGTGAGCATTTCACTGTAGGTAAATTTTACCTCAAAAACAACAATAACAAAAGAGATAGATAATGGTATCAATGCTTTAAGCATTAGGAGGGTACTTTAGTGCTAAGCATTAGAAGGATTAGGGTGGCTCAGTCATTAAGCATCTGCCTTCAGCTCAGGTCATGATCCCAGGGTCCTGGGACCGAACTCCACATCGGGCTCCCTGCTCAGCAGGGAGTCTGCTTTTCTTTCTCCCCAACTTGTGTTCCCTCTCTCATTGTCTCTGTCAAGTAAATAAAATCTTGAAAAGAAAAAAAAAAAAAAAAGCACTGGGAGAAAATGCATAGGTATCTATACTTTATTTTGAATTAAAAAAAAAAATACCTGCACTGATGATTAGTAGGATAGACAGATACGTGGGAAAGCAATGATCAGTGGTAGAAAGTAGGCATGAGTATCTAGGTTTTCACCATAGAATTTCAACTGTTCTTTAAGTTCAAAAATGTTCATAAAATGCTGAGGGAAGAATCGTGCTGAGGAAACACTCAGATCCAGGTTGTGGACCTTACTGCAAATAGCCCGAACTCCACAAAAAAACAGTATCATTAAAGACACAAATGTCAAATTATTGTAGAATAAAAGAATCCAGAGAGACATGATAAAGGGGGGAAAACCTGAATGTGGAGATTATATATTTTGAATCAATGATAAATTTCTTGGTGTGACAGTAGTATTCTGGTTATGAGTATGTCCTCATGTGAAGGAGATACATGCTACAGTATTTAGTAGTGAAATGTCATAAAGAATGTAACTTACTTTCAAATGATTTAGGAAGAGAATGTATACATACATATAGATAGAAGATAACAAATGTGACAAAACGTTAACAACTAATAAATCTAGGTGAAGGATACATGCTTGCTAATATTGCTCTTTCAACTTATTTGCTTTAACTTTTTCAAAATATAAAGGGTAGGAGATAAGTAGTACCAAGGTGAGAGTTATAAAGAATATTAGCAAATTAGAACTCTCACCTCATCTCCCTCTGCTCTCCCCTCATATACCACACTTGTGTCCTTCCACTGTCCCAAATAAAACAAGCTGATCATAATTTCACTGTCTGTCTTTGCTGGTGTGCTTTCTACTGGGAGTACTCTTCCCCCAGATCTTCGTTTGGCCATTATCTTTTAATCATTCAAGCTTCAACTTAAATGCAATCTCAAAGAGGCCCTCATCTACCACCTTAAGAGATGCCCACCATCAGGCTTTAACATATTACCTGATATTTTCTTAACAACAATAATCTATAACTGGAATGCTTACAAATTTTTTTGTGTTTACTTGTTTTTTTCTCTACAACATAAATGACAGGCCAAGAGAGTCAGCTGTTTTATGCTTTTAGACTGTCCTACTTTACTTCCATAGCCTGTATCCTATGACACCCACCCTTGTATCCAGTAAAAAGTTAACTGTAAATAGTAAAGCAACTGATAATTTTTTCTATAGGAGTAGAAGCTAGGGGAGTGAGTAATCTGAAGTTAACAGAAATCAGAATGAGTGGGTCAAGGGACAGATACTAAACTCAAAGATGGTATAAGTATATAATAGCTATAACAGCTGATGGTTTTACTAATACAATACCTAAAAACCTAGGACAAGAGCCAGCAACAGCAACCTTTTTATCAAAAATTAAACAAAATTTCCCTAGCATTTAAATTTAAAAGTTTATGTTGTTCTAAGACCTAGAAAAAAATCAGAGTCCATGTTCCTTGAATTCAGTTAAGATTTACTCTAACAGTATAGATTCTACTTCCTTCTCTTCCACTTGATTTAAACAACATTTTTCTTATCTTTTTGCCAATCTACCACCTGATATTTCTATTGCATGCTAAATACTACCCTTACGTTTTAAAAGACAGTGGTCTTTGCCATCTCTGTGAATATTTTATAAATCCTTGAAGTGGCATGTATTTGTGAATATAATGAAAAAGAATAGTAGTAGAAAGTCTGAGGCTGAAAATAAGAAAGTAGCAACTAAAATGATAGCTTTTATAGTTTATATTTACTGATTGCTTACTATAGGACAAGCTCTATCCTAAAGATTTTACATAACACACTAACTCATTTGGTTCTCACAAAAGCTTGTGAGGTATTTTCCACATTTTACAGATACATAAACTGAAACTTAAAGAACTTAAATACCTCGACCACTGTCCTACAACTATTAAGGTTAGATTCAAAACCAGGCCAAATGATTTCAGAGCCCTTCTTCACTATATTGCCTGTCACCATGACACTATAAGTCTTTACAAATTTGATAAAAATTCTGTGGGTGCCAAAATTTCAGGAAGAAGGGAAATGTGCTAACTATATTAGTTTTTAACATTGTTAAGATTAATACTTAAATTTCGGTGATTCTCCTTGACATAACAAACAGCAAAACAGGACATGAAAAAATACTACTTAATAAGAATACCAACAGATACTTCCCAAGTATTGTACCTGAAGTACAATACATAACTAAAAATAGCAAAAGCCCTGTGGGTCATAGCTCTTACTAGAATTCAGTTAATATCCCAAAGACCTAAACCTTTATATCCCTAACAACTTCTAGTATATTTTGTTGCCCGTATGGCATTCTCATTCAGGTTATTTTCTATGAACATATTCTGATATTAAACTCCTGACTAGGCGGCGCCTGGGTGGCTCAGTGGGTTAAAGCCTCTGCCTTCAGCTCAGGTCATGATCCCAGAGTCCTGGGAACGAGCCCCACATCGGGATCACTGCTAAGCAGGGAACCTGTTTCCCTTCCTCTCTCTCTCTGCCTGCCTCTCTGCCTACTCGTGATCTCTGTCAAATAAATAAATAAACAAACAAACTCCTGACTAGACTCTATTCTTTAATAGCTATGGATAGTTTATAAAGCAGAGCCCTTAAGGGCATGTGGGCGTCTCTTGTCAGTTGAGTGCCTGACTCTTGATTTCAGCTTAGGTCACAGTCTCAGGGATATGGGCTCCAGCCCTGGGTCAAGCTTTGCACTCAGTGTGGAGTCAGCTTGTCCCTCTCCCTCTGCTCCTCCCCTTCACTCTCTCAAATGAATAAAATCTTTTAATTTTTTTTTAAGATTTTTATTTATTTTTTTGAGAGAGAGAGAGAGCAAAAGCACAAGCAAGGGGAGGGGCAGAGGGAGAAGGAGATTCCCTGCTGAGCAGGAAACCTAACACAAGGCTTGGTCCCAGGAACCCAAGATCATGACCCGAGCTGAAGGCAGATGTTTGACTGAGCCACCCAGGTACCCCTCAAATAAATAAAATCTTAAAAAACAAAACAAAAGGAAAAAAAGAAAAAAAGCAAAGCCTTGAAAGCAGAGCAACAATGAGCTCAAGAGAACAATCATTAAGCGTCTGCCTTCGGCTCGGGTCATGACCCTGGGGTCCTGGGACCAAGCCCCACATCGAGCTCCCTGCTCAGCGGAAAGCCTGCTTCTCCCTCTCCTATTCCCCCTACTTGTGTTTCCTCTCCCTCTGTGCCTCTCTGTCAAATAAATAAATGAAAATCTTAAAAAAAAAAAGAGAGAGAGAGAGAAAACCTGTGGTTCATTAGATGCTTTGCAAGTGGCATCAGGTGATCGCTGAAGTTTAGTTTAAAACCATCCTACTGGGATGCCTGGGTGGCTCAGTTGGTTAAGCATCTGCCTTTATCACAATCCCAGGGTCCTGGGATTGAGCCCTGTGTCAAACTCCCTGCTCAGCAGAAAGCCTGCTTCTCCCTCTGCCCCTCACCCTGCTCGTGCTCTCTCTCTCTCTCAAATAAATAAAATCTTTTAAAAATAAGTAAATAAAACCATCCTACTGCTTTAGAGGCCACACAGCTCTCATCAAACTTTAGTAAGGAAATGGGAAAGTTCCAAAGTACTTAAAAGACATCATCATACCTCCTCAATATTAGAAAATGCAAAAAATTCTTCAGTGGAAGGCATAATATTATATAGTTTTAACTATTTCTAAGTCTCAAAAATAAAAACTTTATTATATAAATACTCTAAGTATATATGCTCATAACATATACATTGATAATGTCAAAAGCTCCAATGTACCACATATAACTAAAGAAACATTAGAGTTCATATCCTTATTAAAATTCCCAGCTACCCATCAAAAACGTGAATAAGGTTTTCTAACCTTTCAAAGTCACCTTGCCTTGTAAATTTTGATAACCTATACACGGCCCAGTTGTTAAGCTGTTTAGAGGTCATTCCTCTTCCATTATCTATCACTGCAACGGCAGGTTTTCCTTGTGTTTCATCAAAAAGCTATGAAATAAGTTCAAAAGACAGGAAAAGTCAAATCAATGTCAAAAATATAAAGTTATATATTAAAGAATTAAATGGGGTCACTCATACAGTGATGGTGGAAGTGTAAATGTATTATAAGTTACTAAAAGGTATGTCAGCTGTATAAATCACAGGCCTTAGAATTCTTCATGTCCTTTAATCCAGACATTCCATTTCTCAAAATTTAGCTTAAGGAACTAATCAGAAACGTCTAAAGACCTATAAAGATCTTCATGCCAGCCCTGTTTACAATGGGAAAAATGTAGAAAAAAATCTAAATCTTTAATAATAATAGACTACATAATTTATAATGTAGCCCATAAATGAAACCGTAGCAATGGAACATTATACTGCAGAATATTCATGATATGGCAAATGTCTACAATGTACTGTGTCAAGAGAAAGTAGATCACAAAAAAAAATGTACACTATGATCACACATACATGTATACCTATATGCATAGAAAAAGGGCACATAAAAATTTTAACAAGAGAAATCAGGTTAACTTCTACTTTTAGTTTATTTCCTAATACTTCTACAATGAACTTGTAGTACTTTTATAAAAGGAAGTTAAATTTCTTTATAGTATTATTTTCTTACCAACTTGATCTGTATTCTTCTAATACCAGTGTTTCTAGAAGTAGCAGACAATGAATTGTCAATTAATTCTGCAAGAGCAAAAGCTGGAAAAGAAAGAGAAGACATTACTGCTTAACTTTTTCCTCCCAAATACTTCATTTAAAAGTTCAAAGTAGAAGAAACTCTAAAGTACCTTAAGCCATCACTTTTATTTTCCAAAGAGCTAGAATTAAAGCATTATCCTGATCCTAATGATATAATACATAATAAAGGCATCATCATCAATCACCACCAGCATTAAAAAGCAGTCATCAACCAGTACTTGTAAGGCACTATACGGCATGAGTCAGCCAGCCATGATTCCTGGCTTCAAGGAGTTTATAATCTAAAGACAGACATACAGACATAGGAGACAAACAAAAGACCATAACCATAAAATCAAATACTAGTTCGTGGTATGTAATACATCATGCACAAGTCAAAAGTAAACACATTCAGAAACAGAGCAGGGCAGGGGTTGCAAATATAAAGCAATTATAAAAGTGTCTATTAAGAACAAATTTAGATATAGAAATCTTATGATTAACAGCAACTTATCAAACGGCAGACTGTGTCTAACTGACACAGAACTGCTAATTATTTCCTACTACACAACCAGCTTTATATTCAACTTATCACTGGCTCGGTACTATTAACTAATCTTCTTCTTTCTTCAAGGTCACTACTCAAAGTATTTCCTGCTTTTATTTCCCTAATTAAAAAGGGGAGCACACCAAATTTATGTCCCTTACTACCAATGAAGTGCAACCCCCCTAACACTGTAATTAATCCACAGAGTGGCACCCAGCAAGCATTCCACACTCTGAACACTTATGGGATGGCTATGTTTATAAACTAGAAAGAAGTTACCACAAATCAGATATGAGGATCTGGTCAATGGTATTAAGTCTAGAAAATAGAGAAGGAACACTATAGAAATAGGAGGAAAAAAGAGGTAAGAAAAATTTGGGGGGAAGAAATTATTAGAATTTGTTATCTGCTTAGATATGAAAGTACAAAAAAAAAAAAAAAAAAAAAAAAAAAAAAAAAAAAAAAAAAAAAAAAAGGAAAAAGAAACAAAGATGGTTTTGAGTCTTTGACCAAACTGGATAAATGGTAATATTTCTCGTAAAAGGAAAATTTAGAGAGGAGGAAAGAAAACTCTCCATTTTAGATGCAATGCCCTACAACTCTATCAAAGCTCAATGAGTAGAGGTGTTCCATAGGGAGCAAGAATAGATACCAGGTTTTAGACAATAAAAACAGTCAAAGGTAAGGATTTTTGCTTTGCCAATAGAATAATTAAGACTTAAATCACCTTATTAGGAGAAAAGTATAAGAAAAAGAGCAGCATGACTTGAAGAGATATCCACCATAGGTCAAGAATAACCAAAAGCAGCACTAAAGGCAAATGAAACAAAAGCAGGGAAAGACCTAGGAATGTACCGTAAAATCACAGAAATCAAAGCAAGAGCTTAAAAAGGGAGATTTTCTGCTTGTTCATGTAATGACAGCAGGAATGAAAACTAGTACAACTAATCTGAAAGATAATATGTATCAAAAGTCTTAAAAATGAATGTAGCTATTGACTCCATGATTATAAATTTAGAAAATCTATCCCCAGAGAAAGATCACTCAATATGCAAATATTTGAACACTATTTTCAGGCATTAATCTAGGAAGAGAACAAAACAGACATGAGTCCCATTCTTGTGGAGTTAACATTCTAGTTAGAAAGATGGAAAAATGATAAGAAAGATGGAAAATTAAATATAATAATTCCCTAGTACGTTTTGCAGTTGTCTATGTGACAGAGAAAAGAGTAAGCAGAAAAAAAGAGATCAAATAATAGTGAAGTCACAGAGGGAACACAATTGTAATCTTAAATTGGGTGATCAAGGTTAATTTTTGTTGAGAAGGTAATAGGTAAATAAAATTTGAAAAAGATGAGGGAATGAGACAGGGGCTATCTGGGCAAAGAGGCAGAGGGCCCTAAGCTAAGTACACAGCTGGTACTGGAGTGAAAAAACAAAAAGCAAGAGTTACAGAAACAAAGGCTGATAGCAAAGCAGAGCTACAAAGGTCATCCAGATAATTATAAAGACTTTGGCTTTTATTCTCAGTGAAACGGGAGTTTCAGCAGAGAAGTAAACATCTGTTTTCTCTTGTGTTTTCAGCAGAAGTGTTTTCAGCAGAAGAGTAAACAACTGACTTCTCAAACCTTATGTGGACAGGTGTGAAAGGAGAGATGAATTAAGAGTCTACTATAGAATTTAGGTGGTAATTCCTCAAGATCAGGTTTTAGAAACAAAAATGGTAATAAATGGTCAATTCTATATAAATACTGAAGATAATGCCATAGTGGCAATCCAATTTTCTTACAGACTGGATGAAAGGAATGAGACAAAGAAGAATCAATTTGATTTTTGGCCTAAGCAACAAAAGAACAGAGTGATGATCAGTTTGAATGGGAAAATTATGTGTAGTTAGGATTCAGTGAACAGATCAGGGTTCCCATCTTAAGATATGCTATGGAGATATCACATGGGCAGCCAGACAGACAGAACTGGAATTCAAGAGGTAAGTCTGGCATTATTTTCAGTATTGACTAAAAATTACCATTTCTGGGGCACCTGGATGCCGTTAAGCATCTGATTCTTGACTTTGGCTGATTGCTCATGAGCTCAGCCTCACGTCTGGCTCCACGTTCAGCGTGGAGCTTGCTTAAGATTCTTTCTCTCCCTTTCCCTCTGCCCCTTACCCCATTCATACACTCTCTCTCTAAATGGATAAATAAAATCTTTTAAAAAAAAATTACCATTTCTACCACCTTCATTGAGGTGTCACTGCCGTAACACTGGTATTTAGAACCACGTAATTAGACAAGATCACTAAGGAAGTAAGAAAAGAGAAGGGACCAAGGACTAAGCTGTGAGGCACTTCAATATCAAGAAGGTTGAGAAGAGAGGTCAATTTTATCTCAATTTAAAAAAAAAAGAAAAGAAAAAGATGGGAAGAGAAGAAAGAAGGCAGCCAGTGAGGTAGAAAAAGAAGTATGGTTTCTCAAAAGCCAAGTGAAGATTATTTTATCAAGGAAGAAAAGTGATAAACTGTAAATACCTTGAGTAAAATGGGAACTGAAAGCTGATCACTGGATTTAGCCACCGGTGACCCTCAAAGAGTACAAGAGAGTGAATAAGAAAGAATGGGAAGAGAAGTGCCACTGCTGATAGTAAATATAGTCAACTCTTTTGAGGACTTCTATAAACAGGAGCAAAAAACTGGGCAGTAGCTGGTGAAAGAATATGATGTTTTTAAGATGGAAGAAATAAGATGGGAGCTTCCTTATACATAAGGAACAATATCAGAGGTAATAAGTAGACTGGTTAGGAGTTCAAGCTCTGTAATTCCTCTGTTAGGGTCCAAATTCTGGCTCCAACACTTACTACCAGGATGGCCTTTGTTAAACTACCTAAAATCTCTTAGCCTCAAGTTTCTTCAGTGAAGTAGGGTCATTATGTAACATTAGTTACCACATAGGGTTAAGGATTAAATGAGATGTTCATAAAGAACTTGGCATGCTGCCTGGCACAGGAGCTGATAGTAATTACTACTAGTACTTAGGGTAAGGATGTGTACAATGACTTAGACAAAAGAATATTCAGTCATGTGTAACAATAAAAAAGATTGAAAACAACCTAAATGTCTAAAAGAACACTGTTGAAAGAAATTTCTGTTATATAAATACTACATAAACACTAAAAACAAACGCACATTGACATATATATTAAAGATGTTCATTATATTTTAAACAAAAAAGTAGGTTAAAGGAGTATGTTCCATATAAAACCACTAAAAAAGAAAAAATATATAAAAAGGTCTGAAATGATAAACACCAAAGTATAAGTGGTAGTTCTATCTGGATGGTAGAGATAAGATGTTCTTTATGTTCTTTCTGCTCATCTATGTCTTCTATTTCCTACATACTATAATGCATACACAAGAAAAACTATTTTTAATATGAAAGTTTATAATGAACATCTAAGTAGTAGTAAGCACTTTGGCAGGGTCCAGACAGAAAAGATTCTCTAAACCAACTGATTTGTAAAGATCACTAGCAAACAGTCCAAAGGTAGGATAAAAACTTGTGAAAAGTAAAGGTGTAAAATAAAGAAATGGAGACAGAACACAAGCCACTTACTTGTGTAATTCAACTACACAAATTTTCAAGGTTAAAAAAAAAAATTCTCAATTGGAAGACATCCACAGGAAGCCAGGAAGAATAAATCAAGAGTACAGAGGAGATGGAAAGATAGGTTAGTACATTTCTTTGAGTTAAAATGGAATGAATCATTATAGAAGATTAGTTTTAAAGGAGAGGTATCTTTACTCTAAAGATGACTTTGATAAAAAAGAAATATTGATTGATGAAGAGGCTGAAGTAAGGAAGTTCACAATGACTGGTCATAATCTTCTAATTAAAGTAGAAAGAATTTTTTTAAACAGTGAAGGAATGTGACATGTGGTCAAGGGATAAGAGAGTAACAGTTTGTCAAAAATTAGTATAAATGTAATACTTACGCAAAGGATTTTGTCCTTCACTTGCATAATATTCATACATGCCACTTTTAACCAGTGTGTCATAGTGAGGTAGGAAGTCAATTCGTTCTTTTGTAGCTGTTAGTAGTAACTGATTAACGGACTGTAGCAGGTACAGAGTGACTCCATCTTTAACAGTGTCATCTGTAATTAAGAAGTAATATCTTAAGTGCTACATAGCACCAGAAATACAACTGATTTGTAATTTTGAATGTGCAAATCATATCTATAAGATATCTTTAAAGATAGTACAGGCAAACCCTCAAACAATGGATCTATCTATAAATTCCGTTGTGTTTTAATAAGGAAAGTACAGTAGAATAGGCCCAAATACTTCCACTCATCTGAAACACTCAATTCTTAATATGTTAAACTATCCCAGGAAATCAGATGACGAACTGCATTAGAGAGGCATTAACATGAATGGAGAAGTAGGATTAAACTTAAAAGGAATCATATATGAAAACGTGGCAGGTCCCAAAATCTAATTAGATAAAAAAAAAAAAACAATGGAAGAATCCAAGTTCGTGACAATTTTTTGATGGCCCATGTAAAAAAATGTGGCCAGGTGTTGCACAACATCTCACCGTCTGCAGCCATAACTGATAACTATATTTCTGTAATCTTGTTTTAAAAATATGACCTCAGGGCACCTGAGTTGCTGAGTCAGTTAAGCATCTGACTCTTGATTTCAGCTCAAATCATGATCTCAAGGTGGTGAGGTCGCAACCGACATCAGGCTCCATGCTCTATGGGAAGTCTTCTCAAGCTTCTCTCCCCACCTCCGCCCCTCCCCCCACTCGAACACATGTGCTCTTTAAAATAAATAAATCTTAAAAAAAAAAAAATGACCTCTGCATATACTGCGCACATATAGTCAGTTTCCTCTTCCATTCGAAGAAAGTAACCAAAATTATCAATAGTTTTAGTTACTTATCTGTGTAATGAAATACTTATTGCCCTATGATGTACTAGAACATATTAAATATAAAGGCATCAATTAAGCACTGCTTACCAAAATTATCACTGGTAATTTCTTTCCTACTTGTTGTTGTAATAACAAATTTCTCTTCAGGTGAAATGCCAAGTGTCTATCCAAAATAAGAGGAATAAAGTCAATTATTACACAAAGGAAATAAATATGCCATTCAAGTTTATAAGATGAAAATATTGAGAGTATATCATAATCTTGTAACAATTAATGTTTACATAAAAAATCTAAGTTTCAACACTTCAAAACTGAAATTTTACAACTAATCAAAAAATGAGAATTAGAAAAATGAGTTAACATTTTCATTAAAATTTTATATATCTTTAAAATTAGAAGATATACACACTTTCTAAAATTAAACAATGTACAGTTAAGTGAAAAGACCAACTTCTGCTTCAGGTAATGACAGACTAATCTTAGAACAATCTTACCACCAAAGACAACTAAAAGAAATCTAGACTAATGATACTTGAATCTTCAATAGCTATATTAAACCCTACTGGTTCCTACTGAAACTAATTAAGGCACCAACTCCTCTCTGAAAACTAATTGAAGGGAAAGAATAAAGCATTTATCTTGCTTTTTTGTACCAACTATAGTTACAGGTAACCAAATGGCTCTACTTGATGAGGTAAAGCTGTTCTTCAGAGAACTGCAGCTAATAAATAAAAGAGGAATGGCAATCAGAATATCACCATCACTAGATGAACCATCAGCTCAAATTTTATTATGAAGGAATCCAGCTGAACTATCTGAATCCCACTAATATTATCCTAGCATTGCAAAGGGAGGGAGAAATATCCATTTATTACATGCTTCTCGATATAATAGAACATAAAGATCCAGCACCACCTATAAGTATTCTTTGCCTCCATACCTCAAAGAAGTTGAACCTAAACTTTGTTTATAAACCTTTAAAAATAACTTGTTTATAGGATATACGGAGATAAAACAAGTTACAACATAAAGGAGCAGAGACAAATCCAGAATGTGCACTATTAAAGAAAAACCTACTTGATTTCTTCAATAAGCCAATATCAGGAAAAATAAGGAGACTGGGGAAAGAGGGTTTTGCTCAAATGCTCTAAATTTTAAAAGAATTAAGATGCATAAAAAACCAGATTCAACATTTGAGGACCCAGATGGAATCTGGATTTAAGTAAACTATTAAAAAAGGCATTTGGAAATAGGTATCTGAATATGTATTAAGCTATTAGATATTTTAAGGTGTTAATTTTGATGGTATGATCACAGAAATGCATGTGAAATACATAGGAGCTAAGTGAACCAGGAACTGGAATATGCTACAAAAGACAAAAATGATGCTTGTGTGGTAAATACTTGGTAACTGTTGAATCTGGATGATGAGTTAATGTGTGGGCTCATTATACTATTATCTCTACAGATGTTTGAAGCTTTCTATAAGAAAAAATTTGTAATGTAAAATATACTATAATAAATTAGTGAAAGAGAACAGTGGACCCTGAAACAGATGTGTGTGTATATGTATATATGTACACATACGTATGTATACGTATACATACGTATGTATACATACGTATATGTATGTGTGTGTATACATACATATGTATACGTATACATGCGTATGTATACACACACACATATATGGAGATGATCTTGGCAGACAGGAGGTGACATTATAAATTTGTGGAAAAAGAATAATTTCAATGAATGATAATAAAACAGCTAGTTAACTGCTTAAAAATGGTAAAATAAAATCCCCATCTCAACATACACAAAAAGAAATTCCAAGAGAATTAAAGACACTGCATATTAACCCAAATTTTAGAGGAAAACATAGGGGAATAATTTTGAGTAGAGGAAGGATTTCTGAAAATATATAAAAAGTGCAAGCAATAAAGGAAAAAACTAGAAAATATGAAAAGATGCTCATCTTCACTAGTTATTAGAGAAATTAAAATAACTTATCATTCCCATGAGACTGGCAAAAATTTTAAGTCCTGATAATATAAAGTATAGGCCTCCATATAGGGAAATTGTACCTTATCCACTGCTGAGAAGACTGAAAATCAGTACAACTATATTGAAGAGCAATCTGGTATCCTTTACTAATACTGAAGATAATCATCTCCCATGCAATTCCATCCTACAGAAATGAAGCTATGGATATAAACGGATGGGGAATAAAATTATACTTGTTTAACAAATAAAAACTGTTTTTACAGAACTTCATTAGGGTTTTGTGCACTGAGTCTTTATTTCTTAGCTAGAACAACTTTATTTCTACGGTGTCCCACTTGTTAGATCAGGTGCTTATGCATCCTGTAAAACAAAATTTGTTTTTACAGTTACTGAAAAAACTATGTGCCCAGTTGAAATTTTAAGATCTATGTAAATCTGAAAATTAAATACTTATATCTAATTATTTGATATACTCTTCTTCATTAATTATTCAATTAAGATACTAAATTATCTTTTTTCTTTACTCGTAATTCTATATAAAAATTATTTCTTCAACTATAATTTTTCCAAATATTTAGAAGCACTGATATTTGACAAATACAAATTAAATATTTTTAATTATTATGGTTTTGTTCAAGATGGAATACCCTTTTCTCTCTGTATTTTTAGTCTAAATTCTATCTTATCAGGCATAAACTAAAGTCTTTCATGTGTCGTGTTAACCTGGTCTTGAATACAGATATACCTCCTCTGCCTTTCCCTATACAAAAGCAGGATAACGTTCTATCTGGGCAAGTGTCTTGATTAGGTTTTTTTTTTTCATTTTTATATGAACACTTTGGTCCCATCTTTTTCTGGGTTAATTGGTAATGAAGATGGAAGTGCCTTTAATGGGTAATAAAAATTACCTACCTTGCATCTCTATAGGTCAGCCTCAAACTACTTGCTGCCCAAGTTCTCTCAAAAGCCAATTTTAAGCATGATCTATAAAGGGCTGGGGCGCCTGGGTGGCCCAGGGGATTAAAGCCTCTGATTTCGGCTCAGGTCATGATCCCAGGGTCCTGGGATCGAGCCCTATATCGGGCTCTCTGCTCCACGGAGAGCCTGCTTCCTCCTCTCTCTCCCTGCCTGCCTCTCTTGCCTACTTGTAATCTCTGTCTGTCAAATAAATAAATAAAATCTTTTTTTAAAAAAAAGGGGGATCTATAAAGGGCTAACTAAATTATAGTCCATAAAATCTTCAGATACTTTAAAGTTCACCCATGGGTTAAGTCAGAAACTATATACTTCAATGCACTGCTCTGAAACTCTGCAAATTAGCCTTCAATGATCTGTCCTTTGACATTATATCCAATGGTTTTGTCCCTGAATCACTCACAGACAAGGAACACCCATACTGCACTTGAGTGAGAAGTCTCTAAAAAAAAAAATTTGAGTGGTTACTGGCTAAAGCAGCTTGCACTACCCAAAGTAACACACATATCCTACCTTGCGTTAAATTAAATAAGCAGCAGACTTTGCTGTCTTTAGGGATGTTGTCCATTTTACCTGGATTTATAAGGAATCTAGGGAGAAATTTTCTCAAGTCAAAGCTTTGCTTCACTAGCACTTGGAATGTTTTTATTCTATAGACACTGTAGTTTTTCTATAAATTATCTGTCCTTTGTTTTGACCTCTAAGAAACTCAAAGCTGATTTCATGGCTCAGCAATGGTGTAAGATATTTGTAAGGCATTGTCAAAGTTTGTTAACTCTCCTCAGGTTACTATTTTATTCCTTCCCATATCTACTTTTACGTTTCTTCCTTTTCTGGATTTTTTTTTCAAGATTTTATTTTTAAGTAATTTCCATATCCAACATGGGGCTCAAACCCACAACCCCAAAATCAAGAGTCACATGCTTTACAGATTGAACCAGCCAGGTGCCCCTCATCTTCTGGAATTTTTAATATATGTACCCTATGTACAAGTTCTTTTTAAAGGAAGAGAGTGATTCATGTAACTAAACAGCTATAAACCAACTATTAGGTAAGGCTCCTGCCCTCAAGGACTACACAGAATTTTTTTTTTTTTTTTTTTTAGTACAATGATATAAGTGCCATGGTAGGGTCACAAGGTATAGTGAAACCATACAAAGGAAAAAGTAGGCATTTCCTTAAATATGGAGATAGAGGGGAACATTTACATACTTCCCTTAATGTCTCAATATATCTTAAGAACTAGGCAAATGAATCATCCTCTAATCTTTGAGTCTGCAAGGCCACAAGAGTTTAGGTGAGTCAAAAACTGCTTATCACAGGTCTAAGGGATTCTTCCAGATCTATTCTTTCTTCCCTTTTTTTCCCCCCTCTTTCTTCTTTCTTCCCCTTGATTGTTCCCTTCTTCCACAAGGTGAGCGTTCCCCAAATAAGTTTAGGATCCATAATACTTTCTAGCATTACAAACACTTACTGGTTTAAGCTCTAATGATAAACTTTAATTTAGTGCATATTTACCTCCCCCCTCACACACACAAGGAAAATGAAGGCTTTAGTAAATAGTATGGGCATTGCGGAGGTTTTTTTTTTAATAAAAATAACAAGTATCAGAATCAAACAGACCTCAATTCTAATCCCAGTTTCACTCCTTAGTATCTGTAAAACCTTGGACTTAATTGAATAATTTAATTCAATTGTTCATGTAGGTAATGGAAACAATGTTAATATGGGATTAGGTTATATAATATAATGATGCTTTAAAAAGTAAATTCTCTGAAAAAAGTTAGCCTTCCTTTTTTTTTTTTTTCCCTTACTAGTTCTTCCCTCTCACTTCTAGTCAAATTTAACCTTTGTCTCTTCCAGCAGGAAGAAGCGGGAAGAAGGAAGAAAGAATTAGTCAAAAGAAATAGTCTCCCTGGTTTTCAAATTAAAATACTGAAGGTGGAGCCTGGGTGGCTCAGTGGGTTAAGCCTCTGCCTTTGGCTCAGGTCATGATCTCAGGGTCCTGGGATCGAGCCTTGCATAGGGCTCTCTGCTTGGTGGCGAGCTTGCTTCCCAACCCCCCGCGCCCACTTGTGATCTCTGTCAAATAATTAAATAAAATCTTAAAAAAAAAAAACAAAAACAAAACCTGAAGGACTGGGGCACCTGGGTGGCTCAGTCAGTTAAGCATCTCATTTCAGCTCAGGTTGTGATCTGGGGGTCCTGGGGTTGAGGCCACCTACAGCTCCCTACTCAGCTGGGAGTCTGCTTCTCCCTTTCCCACTCCCCTAGGCTCATTCACGCACTCTTGCTCTCTCTCAATAAATAAATAAAATATTTAAAAATATATATTTAAAGAGTGGAATAAATATATATATTTCCTATTACAACTTAATTTGAGACAAAGAGGTATAACAAAGAATATGGGTTCTGGGTTTGAATCCTAATTTGAGACTGTACTATCTGTTTGACTTAAGTGAGTCACCCACCTCCAAAAGTGACTTTCCACTTCTGTAGTAATACTTCCCCTATCTAACAGTTAGTGAGACTTCTCACAGGAGAGAATTTATTTCTAGATGGAAAGTAAATCAGCACAACCTTTTTGAAAACCAACCTGAAAATACCTATCAAGAACTTTAAAAATATTCCTGACCTTGAAGGAAACTTCCAAGAGCCTAAACTTAAGAAAAATAAAAGACATAAAAGACTATCATTCAAAGATGTTTATCATGGCATTACTTAAAATTGGAAGTAATGTAAATGTCGACAAAAAGAAGGGATTTGGTTATTATGTAAACAGTAGTACTAAACAAACCATTTCAAACTTTGATTAGGAAGACCGGACTTAAAATAGAAAAATACTAATATTAAATGAAAAAATACCTATAAAAAATTGGAGTAAGAATACAAAGAAATAACCCCAAGTGCTACCAGTAGTTGTAAACTTTACAGTGACGAAAAGGTTTACTTTTCCCCCCTTCTGGTTCCATATTTCCTTTAACTTGCAGATCTTTTTAACAACAAAATTAATAAACATAAAGAGTTTCTTTTTGGTATGGTTTTGAATAGGTAACATTCATCAAAAAAGATGAGCACTCATTCATTTGGTTTCATATATACATGGGAATCTGCTATATCCAGGCACAGAATGAATTCAGTCTTTATACATTTTTCTCTTCACTCATTCATTCTAATTTCGACATTTACCGTGTATCAGGCATGGTTCTAGACACTGGAAATACAGTTGTGAACAAACCAAGGTCCTAGCTCTCAAGTCCCTTTTATTCTGTGGGTCTTGATTTCAATTATTTCAGCAACTACAGAGTTATGTGTCTAGAACAGTACTAAATCATCAGTCTAATCAATTTAAAACAATGCTTCACACAAAGTTCTCTTCCCTGGGAAACTGAGTGTTCTCTGTAGCTTAAAAAGAACATGTGGTTAAGGCTGCAGAGAACTATATCCCTCCTTCAAAGCTCAGCACCTCCTCCACCTCCTACCTTAAAATTCTTCACAGTTTAAAGTAGCTTTTCCTACGTAGGCATTAATTTTTTTTTAAAGATTTTATTTATTTATTTGACAGACAGAGATTACAGCAGGGAGAGAGAGGAGGAAGCAGGCTCTCCGCGGAGCAGAGAGCCCGATGTGGGGCTCGATCCCAGGACCCTGGGATCACGACCTGAGCTGAAGGCAGAGGCTTTAACCCACTGAGCCACCCAGGCGCCCCCATAGTCATTAATTTTTAAAGCAAACTAATACAGTGTAGATACATACATCACGAATATATATATATATATATATGTGTGTGTGTGTGTGTATATATATATATATTCATTCACACACATATATATATCTCACCCATACATATACACATACACACTCAGGCATACACACCCTTCTTTGGTGTTCCACAACTGCCCACAGGCACCTTTCGAATTAGTTCTAAAACTCTAAAGGGCTAGGGTTCAGAAAACCAGAAGGGCAGATTCCACCTGCGAAGCTAACTCGGACAAGTGTTTTCACTACGGAAGGACCCTGCCGGGACGGGCCCATAAACCTCCTTGACAGGACGACCGGGGAAATTATGGTATCACTGAATGCACCTGAGGTCAATAGACTCAGGAATTTCAGAACTCTGAACCATCGCCACACTCCTAGCAAAGGCATCAGGTTCTAACTCTGCATATGTATACACACACACACACACACACACACACATTTTTTTTTTTTTAAAGTTCCAAACGAAGACACACAAGTGCCTATCCGTACTGGAAGATAAGTTTAGAGTACTAAGGCCTTAGAGTACTAAGGTCGCCACGGGCCAATTAAACCTGACGTAAGAAATCTCGGGCAGCGAGAACTACCCCCACCCCGACCCCGTAAAAGGGCAGGGGGAGGCCCACGGAGATGCTGGCTCTGCACTCCCAGGCCGAGGCTGGGACCGGCCCAAGGCTTCCAGCCGCCGGGCCACAGGCATGGCGGGCACCCGGGAGAGAGAAGCCAAGAGCCGCAGAACTAGGGCCAGGTGACAGGTTTATTGCCCTTGGTGAGCAACTTAAGTGTCTCGTCACCCTCCCAACCCAAACTCTACCCGCACATCCCTCCTTGGCCCCTTCGCGTACCTGACACACACAGGCGCGGAACCTTGCGTAGTCCGAGCGCTCCTCGACCTGCAGCACCCGGTCCCCGAGCTCAGACTCCTTACCCCGCCGGTCAAACAAGTACACCGTCCTGCAGCCGTCGCCTCCGCCGTCCTCTCCGGTCCCCACCGAGGGCCCGCCGCCGCCCGCCGCTGCCATATTGGGGGAGAGGAGAAAAAACAGCAACGCCGGCGTCCACGGCGGCCGCGCTCAGGGCCGAGGTGCAGATTCCGCGCGGCGCTCTCAGCTCCAGCCCCCGGGGCGGTGCGAGGCCTCTAGCCCGGCGCGCTGCAGCTCCTCCCTCAGCGGCGGAGGCGGCGGCCGAGCAGCGGCAGGCGCGAGGATCACCCGGGAACCGATTCAAACGAGCTTCTGCTCGTTCACACGTCACTTCCGCGGCCCGTCGCTCCGGGGGAGAAGGGGGCGCGCAGCGCGCTCTCCGTAGGGCCGGGACCCGCGCCCGCCGCCTTCCACGCGAAGCTCGCAGCTGGAACCCAGACCCGGGCCGCCGCTGGGGACTGTGGCGCAGAAGGAAGAAGAGCAGTCGGCGGCGCTGAGAAGGCGGGGCGAATCCGGCAGGCCGCGCGGGAGGGGCGGGGCTTCAGCCCCCGCCGCCAAGGGCCCGCCCCTTTCGTCCTCGAGAAGTTGCGAGGGAAGCGCGGTTGCTTTTGGGCGCCTGCGCTCTTGTGGGGGGAGACCCAAAGCCTAAGAAGAAGGGCTAGTACCAAGACCCGCAGCGGGGGTCTTCGGAGTGGTTGTTTTGTGCCGGCCGAGAGAGGGTCCCGGTACCTTCCAGCCTCTACGTCACCCGCGACCGAATCTGCCTGGCCTCGAGCTCCCGGCGCCGCAGCGGTGCTGTCCTGGCCAGGGATGCTGCCCTTGCCCCCGGGTCGCGGGAACGCCGCGGCGGGAAGCGTCAGGCCGGAGGGCCTCTGGGTGGAATTTCCTCCGTAGCGAGCACATGTGTTCCCATGAGGAGAAAACAGACGCCCAGACACCCTGCGCCGCCTCTTCCACCTCATTTGCTAGTGATTTTATGTGGGCTCCAATGTGGGCCACTAGACAAAGCTTGTCCCAGAGAATGACCGAACCGAGATGCTGTGACGTCACTGCGGCCTCCCTCAGGGCGCCTCCGAGGGTCCTGAAGTGTCTCCGTGTCTAGCACTTCCCACTGCACTCACCTTACCTCCACCGCTGTTGTCATGCTGCTAAAAATAGGGAATTAGAAGATTATATTAGATGGTATTAACAAAATACTTGAAATACAGTGCTCTTTCGGTAAAAGCCTTTATTGCGTTTCATTAAATATCCTTACCATGGGCGTATAGTGCCCTAACTCTACAAATAAAATTGTCATTGTTGGGAGGACTCGTTTAGTCATTTACTTAACATTTCTTAAAAATATCTAGTGAATATTTTGTACTGGAGAGTGACATGTAAATTCTCTAAGCCCAAGGTAGCGAACTGAGGGGTTTTTCGATTCTCCAAAAGTTTGGGTAATTTTTTAGTACATTTTCTGTTTTACTAGGTTTGAAAAAAACTTCATGGGTAATTGTATAGACAGATTCTTATTATTGGGGTATGTTAGAAACTTAGATTTGCTTGTCCATATAAAGATGTTCCAGAACCTTGGGGGAGAGGAGTGGCTAGACATGTATGATGTTCAAGGTAGAATACAGTAGGAACAAGAGTGTGAAGGCATGTATGTCTGAGGAACATAATTGGGGTTGCAAGTGGGGAAAATGGAGCAGTAGGTGGTAAAGGGTAAAATTGACAAGAGTCAAGTTGTGGCCAACTGCCATTCATGTTCCTGAAGGGAGAAGAAGCCAAAGGCAAAGCAAAGTAACCTCCAGCTCTTAATGGGATTGCTTTGATGTCTCGTGTTTTACCGCTCAAATTCGTGTGACCTTTTCCTTCTATCCCATTATGTAATAGTCTTTGATTTAAATGGCTCAAGAAAAGTACAAATTGGGTAAAATTCTTAGTTAATGGCTAAAATGAATTGCCTTACTATTTCATCAAATTGAGAGTAGGTCCAGTTCTTCATCAGGGCAAGTTCTCATTTCGCTGTACAGTAATTCCAAATTGTGGATAAGTGGATACAAACAGATATCTTATTTTCATATCTTTCATATCAAAGATTTCATATCTTTAGAAGAGATTTCAAGATAATTACCAGGAGGAAAGATAGAAAACTGCCAGAGAAGTGTACTACAATATCATGGGCAACTATTAGTGGAACATTAATAGTATCTTCTTAGAGGTCAAGCCTGAATCCGTCTTTTGTGCCAGTATGGCAACCTGAATAGCCTCAGAACCATTTGCCAGTCACTTGTTCTCAGAAAGAAACTCTTTAAATAGCTTTTTCAAGAAAGAAAGGTGAATTCGTTCTTTATCCAATTTGAAAAAAGTCTGAAATTACCCAGTACCACAACTAGTTCTCTTCAACTGACTCGATTTTTATTTTCATTAGCCACCTTAAAGTATGGAGTATAAGTGTCCCTGTATCAGTTATCTATTGTTGCATAACAACCTATCCCAAAAACTAAGTGGCCACTTGCTCAGCTCTCCATGGCCATCTTCCTGGAATGTGGCCCCCCAAATCTGAAATGTCTCAAACCCAGACTAAGCTGCTGGGAGGGAGTGAGTAACATAATTCTTCAACTCCACAATTAAAAGTGGCCTCCAATAAAGTTACATTCCAAAAAATTGGGAAAGAAACAGATATAGGAGTTGAAGAGCCTGAAGATTTGATGGTAGAAAAAGCACTGTACCAACATTTAGAGAATGGGAAGGGTAGGTACTTCCTTAAATGGAAGAGATTTATGAATTCTGATAATACTCGAAAACCTGAAGAAATTTAGATCATCCAGAGTTAAACAAACTATTTCTTAATCCTGAAAAAGCCATTAAAGAAAAAGATAGGGCAAAAAGAAAATCTTGATCTGACAGTGAATCTGATGACAGCAGATCAAAGAAGAAAAGAGATGTTACTGACAAACCAAGACATTTACCTGTGGTCTTTGTCCTGAACAAATAGTGTCATAGCAGCGGAGAATTAATCTTCTCATGAAACAGAGAGATGCAGATGGGACAGACTTGGTGCTGGCAAAAAGAGGCAAATATGAAGTGTCCTCAAATTGTAACTGCTTTTTATAAAGAGAGAGACAAACTTTGCATTCTTGTCAGAAGTTGCTCAATAATCATTCGTATTCTCATATATATATTATATATATATGAGGTCATAGAACCAAGCCATATATATATATATGGCTTGGTTCTATGACTTATTCATGTGAATAACTATATTCTAATGAAAATCAAATTTAATTTGTTCATTTTGAGTAGTATCAAAGGAATTGTTGGTTTTTTTAAAGATTTTATTTATCTGACAGATTGAGACACTGCGGGGAGGGGGGTGGGAACACAGGCAGGGGGAGTGGGAGGAGGAGAAGCAGGCTTCCTGCCCAGTGGGGGGCTCGATGCGGGGCTGGAGGACCCTGGGCTCAATCCCAGGACCTCATGACCTGAGCTGAAGTGAGACGCTTAGTGACTGAGCCACCCAGACGCCCGTGTTGGGTTGGTTTTGTTTTTTGCATCAATAGCACTGGTTACTGTGAACAAATAAAAACTTACTGTAGTTGCTTCATTTAACAGAAAAGAACATATGATACCATGGTAGATTATTCTCTGTCTCTTATTAAAGAGGAGTTTTTCAAAGTGTTAGAAAAAATTTCCAGTCATAACTCAATCAGAACTTACATTTAACCCTTAATGGCTAAAGACCATGCTAGGCTTTTTGTTTGTTTATTTATACAAGTGTAAATGATTGTTGTTGGGTTTTTGTTTTTGTTTTACATTCACAAAAACAAAAATGGCATTTCACAATCATGGGTAAGTCCCTGTTGTTGCTGGGATGCCCTCTTTCTGAACAAAGCAAGAAATAGATTACCTCAAGGGAAATTGAAAATTTTCCTGGAGCCGTAAACCTTCAACCAAGTAATGATTCTATAATTAATTGGATAATTTAAATAAAAACTAATGGGCGCCTGGGTGGCTCAGTGGGTTAAAGACTCTGCTTTCGGCTCAGGTCATGATCCCAGGGTCCTGGGATCAAGCCCCACATGGGGCTCTCAGCTCCGCGGAGAGCCTGCTTCCTCCTCTCTCTCCCTGCCTGCCTCTCTTGCCTACTTGTAATCTCTGTCTAATAAATAAATAAAATCTTTTAATAAATAAATAAATAAATAAATAAAACTAAATTGGGCAATTTAAAATAGGCTTATCACAATTCCTATCTATATCTATAATTGTATTAGTGCAACAGTTTATTTGCAAAACTCTCTGGAAGGAAAAATTCTACCACTCCCAATAACCTCTACACTCAGAGGAGAAGACTACAAATAATGCTGTGTTTTAATAAGCCAAACAAGGCTTAGTTAAATGAGCATTCAAAGTTCTTCCTAGAGTATTATACTAAGCAAATAAGTCAATCAGAGATAGACAATTATCATATGATCTCACTGATATGAGGAATTTGAGAAACAAGACAGAGGAAGGGAAGGAAAAGGAAAGGAAAAGGGAAGGAAGGAAAAATGAAACAAGATGAAACTAGAGAGGGAGACAAACTATAAGAGACTCTTAATCTCAGGAAACTGAGGGTTGCTGGAGGCGAACCCAGAGGTGGGAAAGATGAAGTGGCTGGGTGATGGACATTGGGGAAGGTATGTGCTATGGTGAGTGCTGTGAATTGTGTAAGACTGATGAACCACAGACCTGTGCCCCTGAAACAAATAATACATTATATGTTAATTTAAAAAAAGATTTTAAAAAGTTCCTCCTAGAGAACCATTCCTTTACAAAAGGTTGGAATCCTTGTGTATACTGACTAAAAAATCATGATTTGTGGAAACCAGACAGATGATTAGAAATGTTGATGTTTCAGACCTACTAGCACAAATGAGCAAACAAACTTTTGTAATTTAAACTATTGATTTGTGTATTTTTTTCTTTACCCAATCCCTTCCTTACATGCAGGCTCAGTCTTTTCAATATTTGTGTTAATGATTCAGTGGAAGTTTGAAAAAAACAGTAACTTTATAGTAGTCAGAATGTTATCCAACTGTGTATTACTTACTTTATTGTGAATATTGGTGAACAATGGTCAGCGAGTAGTTTTCCATTTCAAAAAACTTAGTGGCTTTGAACAGAAGCCATGCTTTTGCTCATGATTCTGAAATTTGGGCTGAGCTTCATTGGGCAGTTCGGCTGGTCTCACTTGAGATCATGTATACATCAGGGGTCACCGGGCAGCTTGAGTGGGGCTGACTGGTCCATGATGGTCTCATTCACATGGCTGGCAGCTGATGCTGTTGAGAACTGAAGGTCTGTTCTGCCCTATTAGCTATCTCTAATAGGATAGCTTGGTTTTCTTACTTGGTTGTCACAGAATTTCAAAAGAAAAAGTTCTAAAGTTGCTGGAGGGAAGGGGGTGGGGTGATGGGGTAATTGGGTGATGGGCATTAAGGAGGGCACATGATGTAATGAGCTTTGGGTATTATATAAGACTAATGAATCACTGAATTCTACCTCTGAAACTCAAGATACACTATATGTTAATTGAATTTAAATTTAAAGAAAAGAAAAAGCAAGGAAAGTGAGTTTTTGATATTCCTATCTTCTAAAAAAAATTTTTTTTTTTTAAGAAAGAGAGCACACGTGAGTGCGGGGGCGAGGCAGGGGGCAGCTGTGGGAAGGGCAAAGGGAGAGGGAAAGAATCTTAAACAAGTTCCACACCCAGCTCAGAGCCGGATGTGGGGCTCGATCTCATGACCCTGAGATCATGACCTGAGCCGAAATCAAGAGTTGGACACTTCACCAACTGAGCCACCTAGGCACCACTCAAAAAAAAAAAATTTTTTTTAAAGATTTTATTTATTTATTTGACAGAGATCACAAGTAGGCAGAGAGGCTGGGACGGGGGAGGGGTGTCGGGGAGTGGGGGGAAGCAGGCTCGCTGCTGAGCAGAGAGCCCGAATGCTAATGCAGGCTAGATCCCAGGGTCCTGGGATCATGACCTGAACCAAAGGCAGAGGCTTTAACCCACCAAGCCACACAGGCGCCAGGAAAGCTGAGGACAATGTTAGTGATCTGAGTTCAGACTTTGCTAGCTAAAAACACTGTATACAGTTTATGACTCTAAGCCCCAATCTACCAGACTCTAAGCCCCAATCTACCAGAAAACACCTTGGGTTTCCTTTTGTTGCTAGTTTTAAGAAGTACTACGTTCTGAGTAGTGGGGAGAGAAGCTCATCCTTGTCAACATGGCCTCTTTAGGTCTGGTGGCTTCCTGTTGCTTTTGCGCCACCTGGGACATGGGAATCACTGACACAGGTTCTCTTGATCCTGTCTGCTCGGATGTACTGTACAGCTACTTAGGAGAGTTGGGAGTACCATTTCATCTTACCAGCTCAGAGGGAATCTCTTTTTTAATTTTAATCCATCTCTCTTCATCTTTCTTCAAGGTACTCTATCAATCAATGCCTATAAGTCTTTCACTCATTTTTATCCCCTCTCCAAAACCACCTTCATTCTTCTAAGAGCTTAGGCTTTTAGAAAAAAAAATTCCCAGGAGGAAAGTATGTTTTCTACTCTGCACTTTGTTTCAGTGATCTATTGCTACATAATCAATTGCCTTAAAACCTTATAGCTTAAAACATCTTTTTCTTTATTTGTCCGTGATTCTGCAATTTTGGCAAGGCTTGGTGGAACCAGATTTCTCTGCTCCTCGTGCTATCATCTTGGGCAGTGCTTAAAGGAGTCACTTCCAGGATGCCTTACTCATGATGCTGGTAAGTTGGTGCTGGTTGTTGGCTGAGAGCTCTGCCAGGATTTGTTGGCCAGGGCCCTCGGGTCTCTTTTCAACCCTTCCTCTTGGCTTGTTTGGGATTCTCACAGAGGTGGTCTCAGAGTAGTCAGACTAGTGGCTGACTGCCCCTAGAGCACAAACATGGGAGCTTGCAGAATTTCTTAAGGTTTAGGACTAGAACGGCATTCGATTGGTTAAAGTAGGTCAGAGGGCCATCCTAGATTAGAGGCAAGGGACTATATATACCACAGGCAAGAATATGGGAGAAATGTATCATTGGGAGCCACCAAAGTAATAGTCTGTGACAAAGTTCTCCTGGGGCAAGAAAGCACAGAGCCTGCTATTTTTCGAATGGGGGTAGGGAGTTGGTGGAGTTGGTTAAGGGAAAATCAAAGAAGGAAAAATCATGTTAAAATATGTTAATATCTCAGAATACATCTTTAGCCATATAGGCCTTTGCCAACTTTCTCCTGATATATTAGCTTTAATTTCCATGTCATTTAAGGAATTAACTTTGAATGAAACACCTTTCAATTTTTAAATTAACTGTTTGAGGGGCGCCTGGGTGGCTCAGTGGGTTAAAGCCTCTACCTTCAGCTCAGGTCATGATCTCAGGGTCCTGGGATCGAGCCCCACATTGGGCTCTCTGCTCCATGGAGAGCCTGCTTCCTCCTCTTTCTCTGCCTGCCTCTCTGCCTACTTGTGATCTGTCTCTCAAATACATAAATAAAATCTTAAAAAAAATAATAAAATAACTGTTTGATTGTGTTTTTACCTTTTGGTAACAACACACTGAGTATTTTTAACTTCACGAAATCCATGTATTTGGCCGGGACCATGGGGCCAGCACCACCCCAGCCAGGGCCTCGAAGCCTCACAGCCCCTGCTCATGGCCCACTCGCCCCAGCACCTTGTTGGCTCTGCTGGTGTGAGGAGGACACCGTGGCTGGAGAGGCTTTAAGACTGGATGAATTTGTCCAGCAGAAAAAGGTCCCTGAAGAAGCAAAGAAAGGCCCCAGGCCACTGACTACCAGCACTGCGGCATTTTAGAAACCCAGGAATCATGTTTGAAGCTGAATGAACCTTCTCATATCCTGCCTGGAAGAGAAGAGTATTAGGAAAAGCTAGCAGCTGTAGAAAGAACTAGTAGTGAAGAAGAAAGGTGTAAGAACACAAGCAGACATGGGAAGGCTCCAGTGAATGAGGACTCAGATTTGGAAGGACTCATTCATTCATTCATTCATTCATTCATTCTGTCCTCAAGTATTTATCACGGCTCCTTCCATCATGCTTAAGGAGGAAACAGACATGTTTTTCATGTCCTCGATACAGCTATGGGCTTTATAGAAACTATCTTATTTAATTGTTGCACCAACCTTGTACCTTAATCATTTTATAGATTAAGAAGCTGGAACTCAAAATATGTTAGTAAATATGCCCAAAACTCATACCCGGACTGGTGCAAAAGCTACTTGTTCTTCCAATTATTCTTTACGAAGGGGAGATAGGGAAGCTTTGTCACCAAAAAGAAACTCCCCATCTCTATCAACAATACCAGTCAGCTTTTTTTTTTAAGATTTTATTTATTTATTTGACAGACAGCTCACAAGTAGGCAAGAGAGGCAGGCAGGGAGAGAGAGGAGGAAGCAGGCTCTCCATGGAGCAGAGAGCTCGATGTGGGGCTCGATCCCAGGACCCTGGGATCATGACCTGAGCCGAAAGCAGAGGATTTAACCCACTGAGCCACCCAGGCACCCCACCAGACAGCTTTTGTTGCTGAAACAAACATTCCAAAACTATCAATGATTTTTCTTGATAATATTTTTTGATGTGTAACTAACATACAGTATTACATTAGTTTCAGGAGTACAATACAATAATCCAACAGTTCTGTACCTTTCTCAGTGCTCCTCCAGATAAGTGTACTCTTAATCCCCTTCACCTATTTCTTCCATCCGCGCACCCACGTGTTGCAACAGTTTGTTCTCTGTATTTGAGTCTGGTTTTCCTTTGTCTCTTTTTCCTTTATTCACTTATTTTGTTTTTTAATATTCCACATATGAGTGAAATCATATGGTACTTATCTTTCTCGGTCTGACTTTTTCACTTAGCATTAAATTCTCTGGGTCCTTCCACGTTCTCCCAAATGGCAAGATTTCATTTTTTATGGCTGAATAATATGTCATCGTGTGTGTGTGTGTGTGTGTGTGTGTGTGTATACATGCATACATATCACATCTTTATCTATTCATCTATCAGTGGACACTTAGGTTGCTTTCATATCTTGGCTATTGTAAATAATGCTGCAATAAACATATGGTGGGTACAAAAAATCCGTGTAGTTGAATATTTTCTTCATCTATGAAATATGTTATTTAGCATCTTAAACTAACGGTACCTCTACAAAGACTTACATGTTCCCAATCTATGTCTACATTTTTACATTTACATCATGAGAAATTTCATATATCCAAAGAATATATATAATCTAACTGTTAAAAGACAAATATATATGTAGCTGTTACAGGATTTCTTTTCCTTTGGTGCCCAGGGTTCTTGGTTATGCTGCTTTGAAGAATAAAGAGGTAGACCAGACAGAATGATGGGCAGCAAAGCAAGTTTTATTGAGCTACCGTGAAGTTATTGATTGATAGTACAAAGCGCTCGAAAAGGGAGAGAACCCAAGAGGGTTGCCACCACGGTTTCTAAGTCTAGGGGTGTTTATGGGCTTGCTAGAGAGCTGTTTTAATTTGATTAATGCACCATGAGTCGGTCACCCAATCAGGTTTTTGTCATCTACCTGTCATGTGGGAAAGGGTGGAGGGCTCTTTCCAGGCTCGTGTAAAATCCTGTTAAGGGCGGTTTCCTCTTAGGGCAGGGGGTTCCTTGTCCCTGCCTGCCTGCCTTCTCCCTGTTCTTCATCATAGCCACCACCCAACTTAAGAAAAAGAGCATTCCTAATATTCTGAAGGCCCAGTATACCCCTCCCAAAATAGCATCTCTTTACAACTGAAGTATTCTCCATCCTGAAATGTGTAGGCATCCTTTTTCCTTTTGTTTACAATAGATTATTTGGTTTTTTGAAAGATTTTGAATTTTATATAGTGTTAGGGACAAACAACACATTCCTGCTGGGTGTCTCCTCTATTCTCAATATTCTACTACAACACTACTTCATTTCTGACACGAGATGCGTGAGTTTTCCACACATCAAGCAATTTTGCGACACCAGCTGGGCACCCTACAGTTTATTAGATCCCACAGGTTAAGGGTTCAGGACTGTCCCCTTGCCGCATTTCAGATGCTCAATCACAAGCCCAGGCTGTTACCTGTGCTTCTTTCTGACCCAATGACTATTAATAGGATTAATTGAACCACCCTGGGTTCAATTAATTTGTTAGAGCAACTCACAGAACTCAGGAAAACATTTATTGAGCAGATTACAGGTTTATCATAAAAGAATATAATTCAGGAAGAGGTGGGTGGAAGAGATCCCTAGTGTGAGGCATGGGGGAATGGACATGGAGCTTCCTTCCATCCTCTCTCTGGGCTCTCCACTATTCCAGAACCCTTGTGTGTTCAACAACCCAGAAGCTCTCCAAATCCTATCCCTTTGGGGTTTTGTGGAGGCTTCATTACATTGCATGATTGATTAAATCATTGGCCATTGGTGACTGATTCAACCTCTAGCTCATCTCCCTTTCTAGGAGGTGGGTTGGTGAGGTGTGTGGGACTGAAAGTTCCCCTACTTTTGATTGTTTCCACTAGCAATGAGCTCCCATCCTTAAGGACTTTCTAAAAATCTAAAAATCCTATCACCCAAAAAAAAAAAAAAAAAATTTTTTTAAAAATCCCCTCATTAACTCAGATGTATTTGAAAGGCGATTGTTAAGAATAACAAAAGACACTTTTATCAGTCTTCTCACTTAAGAAATTCCAAGGATTTTAAGGCTATGTGTCAGGAAGAGCAAGACCAAATATACATTTCATATTTTAAGTCACAATTATCATATATACATTTATATATTCTGCAACTATTTTTTTTGCTCAAATAATTCTGAGATTCATTCATGATGAATGTCGCTGTGGTTCATTTTTTTTACTATTATATGGTATTTCTTGATATAAATATACCATAATTTTTTCATTCTACTTTCAATGGACATTTAATCAATTATTAATTAATTATTATTATTATTAATTTTTGCTGTTGGAGACCCATTCAATGTGGACACTCAAGGCCTGGGCAGAGTGGGGAGTGCCGAGGAATTGAGCAGGCAGGCATGGTAGGAGGGGTTGCGTGCTCAGACCTGACCCCTTGCCAGGTGGTGGGGGCTGACCCAGGCACAAGGGGGGCTCAGGCAGGCAAACCAACCAGGAGACCTGTAGGTCAGCCCTTGAGAAGGTATCTAAGCCAGGTGATGAGTGCCCAGGCCAGAGCCTTGCCCTGGGAGGCAGATTTGGGGTGGGTTGGGGGCTCCCACAGCCTATTCGATGGCATTGCTAGAAACATCCCCCAGCTGCTACTAGCAGCTCAAGACCAGGTGGATTCAAGCAGCTCCCAGAGCCGGGTGTGGAGGCAGTCATTCTTCTCTTCTAGGTAGTCCAGACAGGAGCAGATCTGGTCCAACATGGAGCTGATGGTAGTATACACTGCTTCCCTGGAGCTGTCACCCCGCCTTCTGTTCCCACCTCCACAGGCATGCCCAGGTCTCCAGTGGGGCCCATATTGTGACCTCCAGAGCCACTGGAGCCACGCGAGACGGAATGCAGTAACCATGGAACCACTAACCAGTGTCAGGCAGAAGGTGGACTCAGTGGACCTTTTTTTTTTTTTTTAAAGATTTTGTTTATTTACTGAGAGAGAGAGAGCACAAGCAGGGGGAGCAGGAGAAGCAGGCTCCCCGTTGAGCAGAGAAGTGGTGGAGGCATTCAATCTCAGGACCCTAGGATCATAACTCTAGTGAAGGCAGAGGCTTAACTGACTGAGCCACCCAGGCGCCCCTTAATGGACATTTTAATTATTTCCAGGATTTGGGTTTCTTGTTTGTTTTTGCTTTTTTTTTTAAATTTTTTTTTAAATTTATTTATTTGTCAGAGAGAGAGGGAGAGAGAGAGAGCACAGGCAGAGTGGCAGGCAGAGGCAGAGGGAGAAGCAGGCTCCCTGCCGAGCAAGGAGCCCGATGTGGGACTCGATCCCAGGATGCTGGGATCATGACCTGAGCCCAAGGCAGCCGCTTAACCAACTGAGCCACCCAGGCGTCCCTGTTTTTGCTTTTTAAAAAGGCAGACTTCTAAGAATATTTGTGTGTTATATTCCGGTGTTGTTATGCAACAGAAATATTACAAAGGATATATATCAAGTGTCAGGGATTACATGTACTTATAAATTTACCAGATAATGCCATTTTTTTCTCCCCAGCACTATAGAAGAGTTCCTGCTGTTCCATTTCTTTGTCAACACTTAGGAGTATTTTTTACTTTAAAAAATAGGGGCGCCTGGGTGGCTCAGTAGGTTGAGCCACTGCCTTCGGCTTGGGTCATGGTCTCGGGGTCTTGGAATCAAGTCCCGCATCGGGCTCTCTGCTTGGCAGGGAGCCTGCTTCCTCCTCTCTCTCTGTCTACTTGTGATCTCTCTCTGTCAAATAAATAAATAAAGTCTTTTTAAAAAAAGTTTATCAGTCTGGTGAATGTGACTAGTATACCATTGTGGTTGTAATTTGCATTCCCCTCCCTATAAGTGAGACTGAGCATCTTTCCATATGTGTGTTCCTTAATTGTGTTTTCTCTTCGGTGAAATGCCTCTTCATGCTGTGCACTCATTTTTCTATGGGTTTGAATTTCCTGTTGATTTTTAGGGGTTCTCTTTATATAGTGACTACTAAACCTTGGCTGGTTTAGTATAAGTCTTATTGACTTATTAATAACTTATTAACTTATTAATAAATTACTAACTTATTAATAATTAATGACTTATTAACTTATTAATATATAAAATAACTTATTAGCTTATTAAAAATTATTAAACTTATAAAAATTAAAATGAAAACTTATTAACTTATTAATTTATTAACATCTTTCTTCTGTTTGTGGCTTGTATTTTCCCTTCTTTGGGAGATCTTTTAATGAACAGTAGTACTTAACATGATTGAATTTATTAATTATTTACTTTATGGTCAGTGCTTTCTGGTCTCCTTTTAAAAATTCCTCTACTTCCAGGTGCCTGGGTGGCTCAGTGGGCTAAAGCCTCTGTCTTCAGCTCAGGTCATGATCCCAGGGTCCTGGAAGTAGAGGACTTTTTAAAAGGAGACTCAGCGGGGAGCCTGCTTCCTCCTCTCTCTCTGCCTGCCTCTCTGCCTACTTGTAATCTCTGTCTGTCAAATAAATAAAATCTTTAAAAAAATCCTCTACTTCCAATGCTTTCTCAAATTTTATTCTCAAAGTTTAAATATTTTCCATTAAAAGTTTTTCTTCTCTAATTTGTATGGAGTTGCTTTGTATCATACTGACAAAGGAACCTATGCCATTCTTTTTTAATGAATAATCGAGCATCATTTATTGAGCAGTGAGCCTATCTTTTCCCTGCTATGTCCCATATAACTGAATTCATGCTTCCGTTCCCAGGTTTTCTAGCATGTTGTATTGGTTATTTTTTCCTCTCAAGTAATATTGCACTGTCTTAATAATCTAGCTTTATAGTGTTTTGATATCTTATAGAGCAAACCACCTAACCTTTAGGTGTCATGGAGTTGGTTCTTAAGTTTCACTGAAAGAGTAATGATTTCTTCCTCTTTTTGCTTAGTATTTTCTCACATAAGAGACACTTGAAGGATGCCTGGGTGGCTCACTCAGTTAAGTGTCTGCCTTCAGCTCTGGTTATGATCTCAGGGTCTTGGGATCAAGTCCCACATCAGGCTCCTTGCTCAGCAAGGAGCCTGCATCTCCCTCTGCCTGTCGCTCCCCCTGTTTGTGCTCTGTCTAATAAATAAATAAAATCTTAAAAGAGAGAGAGAGAGAGAGACACTTGACATTGTATTCAACTGCCATTTCTACAGTAGCAAAACCCATAGTTTAATAAGTACTGTATAAGCTTTTAAAATTGACTGGTATTACTTACTACTAAACACTTAGCTGTGCTCAGAAAACTGTTATCTGCCTCCACATCAAGCTCATTATGAGATTTCCCCGAATCCTTTTTCATATTGTTCTTAACTACCCTGTGCTTTCTGATTCAATGACAACACAGACAAGTTTACCTAACAACAGAGAAGGAACAAATTTTCTAATCACTCACTGCTTATACAGATTTTTTTTCCTTCCTGGATTTTCATGATTTCTACCCAACTGAACTAAATTTGCATATTATTTTGTATACAAATATGAATTTCTATATTAACATGCATGTGGCAAACTTTTTTTTTTCAAAGATTTTATTTATTTATTTGACAGACAGAGATCACAAGTAGGCAGAGAGGCAGGCAGAGAGAGAGAGAGGAGGAAACAGGTTCCCCGCCGAGCAGAGAGCCTGACGTGGGGCTCCATCCCAGGACCCTGGGATCACGACCTGAGCTGAAGGCAGTGGCCTTAACCCACTGAGCCACCCACGCGCCCCTGTGACAAACTTTTTAATAGGAATAAAATTAAAAACTTTCTCCTTCAAATGTTAAAAGTAAAATTTGACACTCTAGACTAGAATGATGTATTACTTTGTTCTGTGATTTTTCCAACTTCTCATACCCCAAATTGAGAAACACACCTATCAGCAGTAAGAAGCAAGAGAAAATGTATGTATGTATGTATGTGTGAGTGGCATAACAAGATCCATCTTAAAAACATGACTCGGGCAACAGTGTAAAAGAAGGATGACATTTTGTGCAGACACTATTTTATACATTTTGTACAGTAAGTAGTGTACCTTATGTATCTTATTTAAAAGATAAAGTGATAATTAAAGATCTATTATCATTCATTCATCAAATATTTTTTGTGTGCCAACTAGATGTTGAGGACACAAATCAATTTCCTGTTTTCATGGTGCTCATATTCAGTAGGGGGAGGCAGAAACAATTTAACAATGAAATATACAGAATGTCAGATGGTGATTAGTGTGCTATGAAGAAACATTTAAAAGGATGGGAGTCCTGGGGGCCACAGGGTCACAATTTTATATAACAGTCAGAGAACATTTTCTGATAGATGATATTTGAGAAGAAAGCTGAAGGAAATAAAGGAATAAGTTGTAAAGATCAATGAGACAAATGTTCTTGGTAGAGGAAAAAACAAGTGCAAAGATCCTGAGTTTTGAACACCATAGGCACTGTGATAGAGTAATAGAAAGTGAGAATAATAATAATAGACGAATGGGGCAGAGAAGGACTAATAGGAAGGGCCTTGTAGTTACTATATAATTTTGGCATTCACCCTGAACAAAAGGGAAAGTATTGGAGGACTTTGAGCAAAGGAATGATATGGTCAGACATATTTTTTTTAAGTCAGAGGTTTTTGAAGATTTTTATTTGTTCATTTCAGAGAGAGAGAGAGAGAGAGAGCGCAAGCGAGCACGAGTGGAGGTGGAGAGGCAGAGAGAGAAACAAACTCCCTACTGCGCAGGGAGCCCGGCCTGCGGCTCCATCCCAGGACCCAGAGATCATGACCTGAGCTGAAAGCAGATGTTCAATTATCGGAAACCCAGGTGCCACCTGACATATTCTTTAAGAGAACTACTCTGACTGCTATTTTGAAGATAGACTATAAGAGTCTTAATGACTAGAGGCTGATTCAATAACCCGGGGAGGAGATAATAAGGGCTTGCTCTAGGCTGGTAATGGTGGAGCTGAGGCACGGTGGTCAGGTTCTGATGTATTTTGAAGGTGAAGGTGACAGACTTGTCAACGGTTTGGAGTATGGGGGAAAGAGAGGAGTCAAGGCAATCTCTAAAATTTGTGGCTCCCTAGGAAGGATAATGCATACTTGTGTATTTTTGGCTACTCAGCCTCTCAGGCTCCTATGTTTGAAGGATTCCCCATCATATAAATGTAGGTGCCAGACAGAGCCCAGCTCTGACTGAAGGTGTGGCTATGGATGCCAGAAACTCCTTGTTCTAGTCTCCCAGGCCTCTGTGATACACTCATGTAAGCAATCAGACATTAATGGGGCATCAACCACAGCATCCAGCTAGTTGAGGCAACAGAGGCCCTCTTAGCCCAGGGTAGAGCCAGGGTAGTGTCCACTGTGCAAGGGACAGCTGGCAGTGGGGTTCTCACGGAAGCAGTTCTTGATTCTCCTTATGCTTTTGGCTATGTAGCTCTCAAGTGAGGTGTGCCAATTTCCCAGGAAATCCACAAGCTACATACATTCCCAGTCAAAAATATTGTGTCTGATTTTACAAGAGCTAGAGATCACTTTTTTTCCTTGCAACTAAAAACCACGACTGATACATTGCAAATTAATATTCTTACTGTGAACATTGTCGTGATGATAACTGCCATTAATGTGTAAGAGGCACTTATTTCAATTAATTCTGTTGGATAAATACTATTTCTGTACTGAGACATAAAGGCAGATCACTTGGCCAAGGTCCTATGTTTAGTAATTGACAGAGCTGGGACTAAAATCCAAATTAATTTGACTCTGAAGCGTAAGCATTTATACATTATGGATAAGTTCATTTGGGATTCATATGCTGTTGTGAAGTTAACCATTTTTTGAAAAGATTTTATTAATTATTTGACAGAGAAAGAGAGAGAGAGAGAACAAGCAGGGGGAGCAGCAGAGGGAGAGGGAGATGCAGGCTCCCCGAGCAGGAAGCCCGATATGGGGCTTGATTCCAGGACCTCAGAATCATGACCTGAGCTGAAGGCAGATGCTTAACCGACTGAGCGACCCAAGCACCCCATGAACCATTTTTTCCATTATCCAGTTCCCTATATTGCCTCTACATATATCCACACCAAGTATCAAATTTTCTTGAAATCCTCTAAAACTGTAGAAAGGTATTAAGCTGTGTCATTGTTTTGAAAACTTATACTCTGGTAAAGAATCATAAATCTAATTCAAAATAAATTCTAGTATTTGTCAGTGTTGTTTAAACTTTAGGCAAAATTGGTTGTTTTTCCTAAAAGTTTCAGTTTTAATGAAATCTGTTTTTTTTTTTAATTCTTTGACTTTTTTTTTTAAGATTTTATTTATTTATTTGACAGACAGAGATTACAAGTAGGCAAGAGAGGCAGGCAGGGAGAGAGAGGAGGAAGCAGGCTCTCCGCGGAGCAGAGAGCCCAATGTGGGGCTCAATCCCAGGACCCTGGGATCATGACCTGAGCCGAAAGCAGAGGCTTTAACCCACTGAGCCACCCAGGCACCCCTGAAATCTGTTTTGATCAACTAGAAGTCAGAGGAAAAGTGCTGTTTTGGCAAACACATCAAGATTTTCTTCAGATGGCATCTATTACCATTAAGACATTAGGCACCATGGCAGATTCAAAAGTACACACTTACTGCGCTCTTTTAAATACATTAGATAAAATGTCTGTATTCACCTAAAATACAAAGGTTTGAATATTTAAAATTCACAGCTTCAGGAAAATGTTGCTTACCCATAAGAGGTGTAGCTAACCTAGAAGAAACGAAACTAATTATCAGAAAAGATGCTGTGGTTTGTGAGCCTCTGAGAAGTCTCAGAGGAGGAGCGTATGTTTACTTGTACAGCATTTAAGACTCACCATGGTGGTTAAGGACAAGAGAAGTGAGCTATGAGTGAGCTAGTCTCTATCTAGCTATGCACCTGAGGGCAATTCAACAAGTACTGCGTGTAAGATTAATGAATCAGAGATGAATAAAACAGTCACAGAAACATAAGTAACTGGGATGCCTTATTAGATGTATTCACTTGTTTGTTAATCCATTTGGCACTTGCTGCTAATCCTATGTATACTGTGTGCCAAGCCCTAGGGGTTCGAACATGGACAAAAAAGCATCCTCCACCCCACACTCAGGGTATAAGGATCAGACTCACTGTGGTGCTGGCATTGCACTCCCCCCCCTCCAATAGACTCCTTTTTCCTTTCTGTGGCTCTTCTAGCTCTGTCCTCTACCAACCACCTCCCCACAACTTTGTTTAACCAACAAGGCTCACTTTCCTCAAGTGACTTTATTTCCCCAACTAAGACTTTTTGTCCCCAGGATTTCATATACCCTTGACATGTCCCAGGCAGGAAAGATCTTTAGAATCCTCAAATCTGAAAATGTGATTGTGTTTCCCACTCCATAAGTGTAATAAAAGTACAAACAGTACAAAACTATAAAATGAGTAAAACTATATATAGTTAATCTCTTCTAGATAATCTAAACCTTGGAAAATCTAATGTAATTTATCATCTTTTCTCCAGGAGAGGGGGAGAACATATCTGAGCACATATCAACATTGGCATACACATTCCTGGGGTTTGTCAATTTTCTGAAGAGACACATGGTCCCCAGATGATTCTAAAATACTATTTAACGCTGAATTTAGAAAAAGGGTTAGTTCCTAATGGTCCTAGATTAAACTTCAAGGCTTTGTACTATGCCAGGACAACAATGAGAGTACGGAACTATGGAAGGTTTTTAATCTGGGATAAGGCACACTTAGATTTGCCCCTGGAAAGTTCTCTCTGGGGGCACCTGGGTGGCTCAGTGGGTTAAAGCCTCTGCCTTCGGCTCCGGTCATGATCTCAGGGTCCTGGGATCGAGCCCCACATCAGGCTCTCTGCTCAGCGGGGAGCCTGCTTCCTCCTCTCTCTCTGCCTACCTCTCCGCCTACTTGTGATCTCTGTCTGTCAAATAAATAAATAAAATCTTGAAAAAAAAAAAAAGAAGAAAATTCTGACTGTAGCATGGAGAATGGACCACAACTTGTTGGAGACTTTTATAGGAACCCCAGTGAGAGATTATAGTTAACGGCTAAAGGGTGCTGATTTCTTTCTTGGGTGATAAATATATCTAAGGTTAGACTGTGGTTGTACAACCCTGCGAATATACATACAACCATTGAACTGTACACATTAAATGGGTGAATTTTATGGTATGTGAATTATATCTTGAAGATGATTTCAAATTGCAATAGATTAAAACTAAAACTCTCATACATACATTAATAAATGAAGAGATCATGGTTCTGTTATGGACTACTATGAAAGGCTTTTAGGATATAAGAGAAGGGAATGGGGAGAGATAGGAGTCAAAAATGACTATTAGGTTTTGGGTTCAGGCCACTGGCTGAATAAAGTTGCTTTTATTGAGATGGGGAAAAAATTGAAGTAACCTTAGTGCAATGGAAGGGTTTCTGGAAGGCACAATAGAAAGGGCTGGAAGGGAACACCAAAGGAAAACTGAGCAGGCTGTCACATTTAGGAATGGAAGGACAAACTTTACTCATCGTCAGTGCAAGGGTGTCAGACTTTCTGAGGAAGCCAGAAAGATTGGCTCACTAAATTCAAAACACACTTAAAGGGAAAGAAAGGTAAAATTATCAAGGGTACCAACTTCACTTTAGCCTGTTCATAGTTGGGGTGGGGGGTGGGGGACAACTTTTTTAGAGAATCCAGATTTGTAGGAAACTTCCCAGGGTTTATTATTCTGGAGACCAGAACAAGTCAGGATGACCCTACTATTTTCAGTTTATCCAGCAGTGCAAAATGGTTTAATTTTGCTTCTAACAAAAGTATGTGATATGCTTAATCATACCGGAAGCAGTACGAAGTGTGAGTTTTGCTTTTATAGATTAGTGATGACATACCTCATACAGAGGGAAGGAAAGGAGGGCGGGACTGACAGTGTGTAAGTATGTGGTAGGCTGGACATGGCAGGTAAGTGAGGCAGCGAGAAAATATTAAAGAAGGAAGCATTTGCTCTTTCTGAGGCTCCCTTCAGTCCTGTGTGAGCAGTCAGGCAGACTAGGTCATTAGTTTCCAACCTTTGACATTGGCTCCAAATAAAATGCTGGTGAGGAGTCATTGTAGTACCTGGAGAAGACAGAACCAAAATACCCAAGAGAGATCCTACTCAAATGGTAGCAGAACGATATTGTCTGGCTTAAAGCAAAACACCTTCATAAGGATTTAACACCAGCCCAACTTGAAAGTTTCAGGCTTCATCTGATGGCAAACCAAAGATAAGGTATGTGTAAGCTTCTCTAGAAAGAAAGAGTCAAAGTCTACAGGAAATTACCACCACCTGCAATAACAAAATAAGTCTTCTCAGTTGGCAATAGGAGGTGAATTTACACACAGGCTCTATAAAAAAGCTAGATAGTAAAGCTCCAATCTTCCACTTGGGAATCTCTTTATGTTGTGTTCACCACTAGTTCCCTCTTTAAAATTCTATCACTGTCATGAACACAGATCTTCTCCTTAATCGCTGGCAGCACAGCTGAGATCCTGCTGGGGTGATCAGACTTTAGTATGCAGAAGAAAAAAAAACCCTGTGGGGGTGTTTGAGACACAGATTCTAGGTTCCATGTCCAGCGATTTTAAATTAGTCAAGTATAGGCGTACCTCATCTCATCATGCTTCACATTACTGCATTTCACAGATACTGTGGTTTGTTTATTTGTTTACAAATTGAAGGTTTGTGGCATCCCTACCTAGAACAAGACTGTTGATGCCATATTTCCAACAGCATTTGCTCATTTTTTGTCTCTGTGTCACATTTAGGTAATTCTTGAGGTATTTCAAAGTATTTCATTATCGTACTTGTTATGGTGATCTGTGATGAATGATCTTTGATGTTACTATTATAATTCCTTTGGGACACCATAAACTGTGCACATTTCAAATGGCAAACTTATGTGACAAATGTTGTGTGTGTTCTGACTGCTACAACCACCAGTGTTCCTGTCTCCTTCCCTTTCCTTGGGACTTATTTCCCAAGACACAACAATATTAAAATTAAGCCTACTTATTAACCTACGATGGCTTCTGAGTGTTAAAGGGAAAGGAAGAGTCTCACATCTCTCACTTGAAATCAAAAGCTAGAAACAATTAAGCTTAGTGAGGAAGGCATGTTGAAAGATGAGACAGGCCAAAGGCTATTTTCTCTTGTTCCATTTAGCCATGTTATACATGCAAAGCAAAAGTTCTTGAAGGAAATTAAAAGCACTAGCCCAGTGGACACATGAGTGATAAGAAAGCTGAATAGTCTTATTGCTGATACGGAGAGTTTGAGTGGTCTGGATAGAGGATCAAACCACCCACAACATTCCCTTAAGCCAAAGTCTAATCCAGAACAAGTCCCTAACTCTTTAATTCTGTGAAGGGTGAGAGAGGTGAGAAAGCTGCAGTAGAAAAGTTTGTAGCTAACAGAGGTTGGAGCATGGAGTTTAAGGAAAGAGGCCATCTTTATAACATCAAGTGCACGGTGAAGGAGCAAATGTTGATGGAGAAGCTATAGCAAGTGATCCAGATGATGTAGCTAAGATAATCAGTGAGGGTGGCTATCCTAAAAAACAGATTTTCAGTGTAGACCAAATAGCATTCTACTGAAAGAAGATGCCATCTAAGACTTGCATAGCTAGAAAGGAGAAGGCAATGCCTGGCTTCAAAGCTCCAAAGGACAGGCTGACTCTCTTGCTAGGGGCTACTACAGCTGGTGACTTTAAGATGAAGTCAATGCTCATTTACCATTCTGAAAATTCTTGGTCTCTTAAAAACAATACTAAGTTAGGGCACCTGGTGGGTCAGTTGGTTGGTTAAACATCCAACTCTTGCTTTCAGCTTGATCTCCAGGTCCTGGGATCAAGCCCTGTATCAGATTCCATGATCAGCAGGGAGACTGTTTGAGGACTTTCTCCCTTTCCTTCTGCCTCTTCCCCTGCTCATGCTCTCTCTCTTTATCAAAAATAAATAAATAAATCTTTAAAAAAAGGAATTATGCTAGGTTTACTATGTGTTTACTCTCTAAGTGGAGCAACAAAGCCTGGATGACAGCGCATTCATCTACAGCATGGCATACTGAATCTTTTAAACCCACTGTTGAGACCCACTGCTCAGAAGAAAAGATTCCTTTCAAAATAGTACCTATTAATAATGCACCTGGTGAGCCAAGAGCTCTGATGGAGATATGCACTTGGATGTATGTTGTTTTCATGCCTGCTAACATAAAATCCATTTGGCAGCTCATGGACCAAGGAGTAATTTCGACTCAAGTCTTATTATTGAAGAAATACATTTCATAGGACTATACCTTCCACAGTGATTCCTCTGATGCATCTGGCCACAAAGTCAATGAAAAGTTTTCTGGAAAAGATTCACTATTGTAGATACCATTAAGAACATTTGTGATTCATGGGAAAAGGTCAAAATATCAAAATTACCAGGAATGTAGAAAAAGTTAATTCCAACTCTAAGGGATGACTTTAAGGGGTTCCAGATTTCCATGGAGGAAGTCACTGCAGATGTGGTGGGAATAACAAGAGAACTAGAATTGCAAGTGGAGCTTGAAGATGGGACCAAATTGCTGCAAGCTCATGACAGAGCTTTAGTGGATGAGGGGTTGGTTCTGATGGACGAACAAAGAAAATGTTTCCTTTAGGTGGAATCTACTCCTGGTGACGATGCCGTGAACATTGCTGAAATGACAACAGAGGACTTAGAATATTCCATAAACTTAGCTGGCGAAGCAGCAATAGAGTTTGAGAGGACTGACTCCCAATTTGGAAAGAAGTTCTACTGTGGGTAAAATACTATCAAACAGCATACATGCTACAGAGAAATCGTTCATGAAAGGAAGAGTCAATTCATGTGGCAAACTTCATTGCTGCCTTATTTTAAGAATTTTCCTTAGCTACCTCAACCTTCAGTAACCACCACCCTAATGAGTCAATGGCCTTAAACACAGAGGCAAGACCCTTCACCCACAAAGTGACTATGACTCACTGAAAGCTCAGGTGATGGTTAGCTTGATTTTTTTTTTTAAGTAATAAATTATTTTTAGGGGCACCTGGGTGGCTCAGTGGATTAAAGCTTCTGCCTTCGGCCTAGGTCATGATCCCAGGGTACTGGGATCAAGCCCCGAATCAGGCTCTCTGCTCAGCAGGGAGCCTGCCTCCCTCCCACTCTCTGCCTGTCTCTCTGCCTACTTGTGATCTCTGTCTGTCAAATAAATAAATAAAATCTTTATTTTTTTAAAATTTATTTATTTGTCAGAGAGAGAGGGAGAGAGAGAGAGTGATCACAGGCAGAGTGGCAGGCAGAGGCAGAGGGAGAAGCAGGCTCCCCGCCGAGCAAGGAGCCCCATGTGGGACACCATCCCAGGACGCTGGGATCATGACCTGAGCTGAAGGCAGCCGCTTAACCAACTGAGCCACCCAGGCGTCCCAATAAATAAAATCTTTTTAAAAAAAAAAGTATTTTTTTTATTTTTTCTTTTTTTTTTTAAAGTATTTCTTAGTACCTAATTACTCTTATTCGTATGCTTCCCCAAAGGGTCATATGCATGGTAACAACAAGCAACTTGACCACAAGTAGGCAGAGAGGCAGGCAGAGAGAGAGGAGGAGGAAGCAGACTCCCTGCCGAGCAGAGAGCCCGATGCGGGGCTCGATGCGGGGCTCGATCCCAGGACCCTGGGATCAGGACCCGAGCCGAAGGCAGAGGCTTTAACCCACTGAGCCACCCAGGCGCCCCCAAAAAAGTATTTTTAAATTCAGATATGTACCTTGTTTCTAGACATAATGCTATTGTACACTTAATAGACTACAATATAGTGTAAACATAACTTTTAGAGGCACTGGGAAACCGAAACATTCATTTGACCTCCTTTAATGCAATAGTCACTTTATTGTGGTGACTGGAACAGAATCCACATTATCTCTGAGGTGTGCCCATACTATATGGGACTAGGAATTTTTACTTTTAACAACTTCCAGGTGATTCTAGAGGAGGTAGTCCAAATACCAAATCTTGAGAAAGACTGGACCAGAGGGAACAAAAGGGTGATGAATATAAAAAAAATATATATAGTCTGATTTACAAAATACCAGTGACTCGTGCAGCGTTGGTGGTATAGTGGTGAGCATAGCTGCCTTCCAAAATACCAGTCTCATTTGCAGCTTACAGCCCCTGCCTTCAGATATGCCTAGGTAGTCTTCCCCTAGCAATCAATAATAGTCTCTCAAACATTTCTACCTTACTTCCAATACAGTTCCCAAACAAAACTCAAAGAGAAAGACAAATTCACCCGTTAGACTAAGTTTCCATTTCCTATCTAGGTTTCACTTTCTTGAAAGAGAAGCTTTTCCCTGAAAACTGGATACTATCCATCCTCCCCTTGTAAGGCAGCTGGCCTGTCATAAAGGTGGGAGTCAGCAACCCCGCCAGAGATACACAAGTAGCTCATTTACTTTTACATAACCACATAAATTATGAAAAACAAGGACTACTTGTCTTTTTTCACTTTCCTCAGCATCTTTATTTTTTAGTTCTAAATGGTCTCATCAGTAATTTAGTTCATGCTGACCTCACCCAAGCTCAGACCTGTTCCTCTTCACAGACCCTCCTTCAGCATGAGGTAAACATCACTCCTGTAATTAATTGCCTCCCTGCTGTCTAATGGGATTTAGCTCCTAATGCTTCCGGACTGTGATCTAGAAAAGAAATACTCTCCAAAAGGAAACAATAAATTTGCAAAGATAAAACTGCTTACATCATGCTGGATACATTGCACAAAGAGAACCAAGCATCTCCCTTCTCCATCATACACTGATGAAATATGGACTTTAAAAAATTTTTTTTAAATATGGACTTTTTTTTAAAGATTTTATTTATTTGAGATAGAGAGAGAGAGAACACCAGTGGGGTGGAAGGGCAGAGGGAGAGGGAGAAGGAGAAGCAGGCTCTCCACCGAGCGGGGAGCCCGATGTGGGGCTTGATCCCAGGACCCTGGGATCATGACCTGAGCTGAATGCAGAGGCTTTAACCCACTGAGCCACCCAGGCACCCCTAAATATAGACTTTTTAAAGAGAGTTAGTTGGAACAAAATATGTACAAACACTCTCAATTTTCATGTTTTTGTTCTTCAGTTTTAGAGTAGATGCTTCCTGCTTCTACAGCTGTTGGGTGTGTCCCTCCTCCTGTTCCTGTGATCTAAACCTAAAAAAAGGCTTCTCAAAGAGGAAGAAAGAAGTTGAGTAGAGTCACAAGTTCACACACAACACAACACATACACACACACACACACACACCCACGGTATTTTACAGGGTCTCATGAACATTTTAGATTTTTAGATTCACGGTATCTCAACTCTTCCCATTTTAGAAAACATTTTTGCCCGACATTACAAAACTAAATCTGTTCAACCTGTTGCTTTTTCAGAACAAAGGAAGTTTAGGGGCACCTGGGTGGCTCAGATGGTTAAGCGTCTGTCTGCCTTTGGCTCAGGTCATGGTCTCTGGGTCCTGGAATTGAGTCCCACATCGGGCTCCATGCTTGCTGGGGTGTCTGCTTCTCCCTTTCTCTCTGCCTCTCTTCCAGCTTGTGCTCTCTCTCTCTCTTTCTGGCTTGCTCTCTCTCTAGCTTATTCTCTCTCCAATAAATAAATAACATCTTTTTTTTAAAAAAGGAAGTTTATAGCAAATAGTGTATTGTCTCCAACTTTGCTTGCCTGAGAAAGAAACTGCTTACAACTCAGAGCAAATTCCTCAAGGTGTGTTCTAGGACAAAGCCAACCACAACAGGAAGGGGAAGTACATGGTTATCTATCTTACATTTAGTATGATTTTGTTATTCTCTCCCTATGTGGCAAAATCTCCTCATATAAAGTATCCATGGAAGTGCAAGAAACAGCTTCTGGGTGTCTGAGGTGAGTCTCACCTTAGATCTTTCAACTATGTTGAGCAGCCTCCTGCCTCTACACAAGCCATAATTCCCATTGGTCTGCTTTCATGGAATTTTTCCTTGAGTGCTCCTCTAGAGCTACAACCTACTGAGGCTTTTCTATGGCCTTCCACTCAGCCAAATTACTTTTCCCAACCAGGATCTTTACTCTCATCCCAGCCTGAGAAAGGACAGCACAATTCTGCTAGCAGTCAGACTGTGATAAACAATGTTTTCAACAGAACTTAGGTCAACAGAATGAAGTTTCTAACAAAACATGTTGAAGGCCCTACTGCAGTTACAAGCATAGTGAACAACCCATCCCTTCTTAGAACTGACCAGCACAAACACAACCCTGTCCTCTCTTACTGAGACATCCCATGATCAGTTCTTCCTAACAATAAACATCAGGTATGACCTGATGACCTTTTCTTTGGTTGGTGGGCTCTAACTGGCTTTTGTTAGTTCTGGGTAACTTCTTCATCTCTCAGAGTGACTGTCCCATAGAACTGGAGTCCCCTTATTTTTCCTTTCCCTAGAAGCCACAGTATCCCCCTCACTTGGTGAAGCTCCCCAAATTCCCTTTCTTTGCCCCAGAATAGAACTTTCTGTAAGGAAAGATACCAGGATATGTTGTTCTCAGTTGCTAGTTACCAAATTACTCCCCTTGTCTTCACCTACAGATGAAGAGTATCACCACAGGCTGATAGGGGATTTGCTGCCGTTGGCACCAACTGCTTACCCATCACCTTCATCCAGAGGCTCCTGCTGGATGTGTGAGAGCCATTTCAACCTTCCCCCCCTCCTCCCCGGCCAACTTCATTTCTGGCCTGATTTAATTCCACATCTTCTCTTGCTTGCTTGAGAATGGACAATTTCAAGTAACCAGTGATTCCGCCTCTCCATATTTTTCTTCCAGGGTATGAGGCATTAAGGTGAAAGTATGAGAGCAGATCTGGAATTCCTTTTCCATAGTACAGATAACTTCGAGCCTAAGAAGCCAAGCCTCTCAAACAGACCTAATCTCATCTTCCCCAATCCCAAACTGTTAGATACCTAGGAAATCAGTTTTACAACCATTTCATTTATTTCCTAGCATATTGGTGGAGTTCTGCATTATCCATCCTTGTGAGTAAATAAGAAAGGCCTTTTCTTATGGTCTTGGGCAACTAATTTGTAGAGAACAAATATTCTTTTTTTTTTTTTTTTTTTTGAGATTTTATTTATTGGGGCTCCTGGGTGGCTCAGTTGGTTAAGCGTCTGCCTGCAGCTCAGGTCATGATCCTAGGGTCTTAGGATCAAGCCCCACATAGGACTCCTTTCTCAGCAGGAATCTTGCTTTTCCCTCTCCCCCTGCCTTCCTCTCCGTGCTTGTGCTATTTCTCTCTCTCTCTGTCAAATAAATAAAGTCTTTTAAAAAATTTATTTATTTGAGAGAAAGAGCACAAGCAGGAGAAGCCGCAGGCAGAGGGAGAGAGAGAAGCAGGCTCCCCACTGAGCAGAGGATGCCCCCCACCCCCCCGTGGGGCTCCATCCCAGGACCCTGGGATCGTGACCTGAGCAAAAGGCAGACGTTTAATGAACTGAGCCACCCAGGCGCCCAAGTACAAATATTCTTCCTACTTCTGAGGCTTAAAGATAAGCAGAGAGTAATTTTTCCTTGTAACTATAGTGCTCTGGTTTGTGTCCTCTTTTAGACATTTTACCAAAGGACATCCCTCAGGTGAGCTCATTTCTACTAGTAAACAAACTAGCTTCCTCAGCACAGACACCTTTCTCCTTTCTTCGTTGCTTAAAGTCTTGCCAGTAGAGAGCTACTCCTTACTCCGTCCTCTATCACAATGGAGCTGTCACCTCCCTTTCACAGGCAAACAACTCAGGGGCCTTCCCCATTTGTATCTTACCCCTGCAATTATCTGGTGGGTGGAGTCTCCTGCTTCAGAGCTCATATCTTTCTCCCCAGTCAAAGGTTGGGAGGTCTGTAAGCCATGACTATCTCACTATCATAACCCTCTTACAAATTGTTGGTGGAGCTTGTCCCTAATCACTCTGTTACTCGACATTAGCCATTTACAATTCCCAACTTAACTGCACCCCCGCTGCCCAACCATACTGCAACCTTGCTAAGTAGGCCACTTCCTCAGCAACTTCACTGACCAATATTCCATTAATTTACAGTTCCTTTCTTTCTAGGTGTGTTATATTTTGCACAATTCTTCAGCTCCTCAGAGAATTACCTGACTTCCTGGATACCTTGCTAAATTGCTTCACAAACTTCCATGTTCTCACAATCTTTTTTTTGATTTTCCTCTTGGCGATCTCTCTTCCTCCTACTGAATGCCTTGACACCCCAGTGATGCCACACAGAGAAAAGTCTGATGAACGCCCACAAAAATCAGCATGATATAATTGCTAAAAGTTGAGGTTCTGAAGTCAAACTGCCTGAATTCAGTTTTGCCCTTCCCTAAAGAACGTTACTATTTACTAACGAGAACTTGATAAAATTATACTGTCTTTCTGTTTCTCAGAGTATATGAGATCAAGTAAATAAAAAATAATTATGGAAACCTTAGTTAGGTAGTTGATAAGGTATATCTGATTGATAATATATCCAATTAAATATCCTTAAAAGGGAATGCACTTCTCTTTCAATTGCCCACGAGTATTCACAAAAACCATTAGGCCACAAAGAAAAGCCTCAGTAATCCAAACAGTAAACAGTAAAGACAGTATTCTCTAATAACAACACAATATAACTAAGAATCACTAAAAATTGGGGGGACAAAACTTCTTCTATGTGAAAATTTAAAATTATTTAAAACAATGCCTAGAACAAAGAGAAGTCACGAGCTGAAACTGTAGACAATAACACAACAAAGACTTGTGATGTCACTTCCTGCAGGCAGCCTGCACTCCCTCTGCTCTTGTGTCTCTGTCTCCTGGCACCTCTGCTCCCAGGCCCCCCAGACTGCAATGTAAAAAAAATCACACTGGTCATTGACAATGGCTTTGTCAAGTGTAAAGTTGGCTTTGCTGGGGATGATGACCGCTAGACAAAATCCCATTTATTATCAGGCACCCAACACCAGGGCATCATGGTGGGCCTGAGGTAGAATGACAGCTACATGGGTGACAGGGTCCAGAGTAATTGCTGCATCCTGACCATGACATAGCATCATCACCAATTGGGATGAATTGGGGAAAAACTGGCTCCACACCTTCTATAATGAGCTACATGTGGTTCTGGAGGAGTGCCTGGGACTGCCCACTGAGGCACTCCTGAACGTCAAGTGCAACAGACAGAAGATGACTATGATCATGTTTGAAACCTTCAACACCTGGGTCGGGTATGTGGTATCCAGGCTGTGCTTTCCCTTTATGCCTCTGGCCACATCTTTGGTATTGTAATGGGCCCTAGGGATGGGGTCACCCACAGGGTGTCCATCTACTAGGGCTACACCCAGCTTCAGTCATACTGGGTCTGGACCTTGCTGGCTAGGACCTGGCTGCCTTCCTCATAAAGATCCTCATGGAGCATGGGTATAGCTTCATCTCTACCACTGAGCAAAAAAAATCATAAGTGGCATCAACAAGAACTCTGCTATATCACCCTGGGCTTGCAGCAGGAGATGGCCACCACTTTGTCCTCCTTTGTCCAGGAGAATTATGAGCATCCAGACAGCCAGGTGATCACATGAGCAATGAGTGGCTCTGGTGTCCAGAGGAGCTCTTTCATTTCTCCTTCCTGGGTGTTGAGTCCTGTGAGACCATGTCCATGAGACCACCTTCTACTCCATCAAAAAGTGTGATTCTGACATTCAGAAGGACCTGTATGTCAACATGGTGTGTCTGGTGGGACATTGCCAATAAGATGCAGAAATAGATCATTGCCTTGGCTTGCAGTACAATGAAGGTCAAGATCATCACTCCTCCTGAAAGTAAGTACTTAGTGTGGATTGGGGACTCCATCCTGGCCTCACTGTCCACCTTCCAGCAAATGTGGATCAGCAAGCAGAAGAAGGACAAGTTGGCCCCTCCATTCACTGCCCATTTCTAAATGGGCTTGCAAGAAGATTCACAGCATTTGTTTCATGAGATGACTCAGAAGTATACATTTGCCTCACCTCCTGCTGGCCTCATGAAACTGGAATAAGCCTTTGAAAATAAATTTACCATTTATCTGTTTTAGCACTGGATTGTAGAATTTGCTGCTGACTTTGATGTTATATTCAAGTTGTGTTCTCTTTATATATTTAAAACCCTGAATATATCTTTGATTTAAATCCTTAGCACACGAGGTTTAGTCACGTTCTAACTGAGATGAGACATGTTCATGGAAGAGAAGTCCATTGGCTTGGTGAGAACTTGCAAGATCATCAATTTCTTGATATGTGCAGTGTTAATGTGTAAGAACTGACTATTCCAGGATTTCTCTAGAGACTGGCAAGCATTCTTGGACCACTTGTTATATCTTTCTTTCTTGTTTTTTTTAAAGTTTTTATTTATTTATTTGACAGAGATCACAAGTAGGCAGAGAAGCAGGCAGAGAGAGAGGAGGAAGCAGGATCCCTGCCGAGCAGAGAGCTCGATGCGGGGCTTGATTGCAGGACCCTGGGATCATGACCTGAGCCAAAGGCAGAGGCTTTACCCCACTGAGCCACCCAGGTACCCCATCCACTTGTTACTTCTGTCTTGCTAATCATGGCAAAGTGCAAGGCTTCTTGCTCAGTTTCTTTTCTTACCAGATATTTCCCTGTCAGAACACGGTGGGTCATTACTTGCCTTGAATTGGAAATTCATCATTTAATTCATCATTTAAAATTTTTAAAATTTATTTATTTGTCAGAGAGAGAGGGAGAGCGAGCGAGCGAGCACAGGCAGACAGAGTGGCAGGCAGAGGCAGAGAGAGAAGCAGGCTCCCTGCCGAGCCAGGAGCCCGATGTGGGACTCGATCCCAGGACGCCGGGATTATGACCTGAGCTGAAGGCAGCCGCCTAACCAACCAAGCCACCCAGGTGTCCCTTATTCATCATTTTAATCTATGTCATTCTTCAGGGGCTGTCCTGTTTCTGAGAGAGCCAGACTGGTTAATCAAATGGAGATATGATAGTGAATCCTTCGTCACCTCTGAATTCTTCAGGTCTTTCTATAATGGTTGTATTAATGTCTGCTATCCTTCCTGGTATATGATGTTATTTTTATTTACTATCTTGATGAAGCTGGTAGTTTCAGCAGTTTCCACAAGGCTTTCCTCACTATTACAGCTTTTATGCTTGCATACCAGGGACCGATTATGGGGTTGTGGGGTATTCTTCAAATCCCAAATATACCAACTTTAGTTATGTACTTGGAGGTTGAGGAAGTGAACTTTGGGTAGGTCCATAGACCCAATGGGTATGTGATGAACCAGATTTTAGCCAGGACTCCATTAATTAGTCCTTGTAGGCCCTACTCTCATAGAAGGGCCATCTGTGTTGGTGCTTTTGGTTAAATGTCAATTCAGATCCTGTGTCAAAGAATCCTAAAACAGTTTGGTTAGTCTTCTTTTCACACTGTACAATTATTCAAATAAGTGGCTGTGGGTCTCTTTCAGAGAAGGACTGGGGGAGTTATCACCATATACATTTGCCATAATGTTGCTAGGTCCTTCCTCCTAGATACTCAGCTACCTCCTCTTTAGTAATGGGATTCAAATCTGAAAATGGCCCATATCTGGGAACTGAGCAAGGGATTATGACTTTTTATAGGGATGACCACCCTAAGTGGCACCCTCCTCCAGTATTCTTGCTTTTTGCTGATTGTAGAGTTAAAAATCACACTTGTTCAATTTCACTGTTAACCTAAAACTCCTCTAAAATATAGTCTGTCAGGTACCTGGGTGGCTCAATCGTTAAGCGTCTGCTTCAGCTCAGGTCATGATCTCAGGGTCCTGGGATCGAGCCCCGCATCAGGCTCCCTGCTCCTCGGGAAGCCTGCTTCTCCCTCTCCCACTCCCCTTGCTTGTGTTCCCTCTCTTACTGTGTCTTTCTCTGTCAAATAAATAAAATCTTTTAAAAAAAAGTCTATCAATTTAAAAAGATTACCCCCTCCTTGGTGTATTTCTTTGGACTTCATTATCACAAAGAGTAGGGGAGTATAGTTCTGTCCTTCCCTTTGGCCTCTAGGGATACCATCTCTGTTGATTATGATTTTTTTTTTTTTTAATTTATTTGTTGGTCAGAGAGAGAGGGAGAGAGAGCAAGCGAGCACAGGCAGAGGCAGAGGGAGAAGCAGGCTCCCTGCCGAGCAAGGAGCCCGACGTGGGACTCGATCCCAGGACGCTGGGATCATGACCTGAGCCGAAGGCAGCCGCTTAACCAACTGAGCCACCCAGGCGTCCTGGATACCATCTCTATTAACTACGTCCCAGACTTCTTCAGATTAAGCCCCCTCGACCACTTTTCTGACCTTGTCCATCACTGTGGGCAGCTTCTTGGCCTTTGTTACTTCAGAGCTCCATTATCCCCGTGGATGTTCATGAGCTCAGTGCCATGCCCGCCTCTGCCTATGTCAACACAGCCTGTAAAAGAGTTACCATTGAACGTCCTAGTGGTACTGCTGCCCTTCTCACCAGGACATTCCCTGTGGCTTTCATGCATGGGTTGTCCTCAAGGTCCTCCTGTGAAACCCTGGGGGCTCTTCTGGCTTACATTGTGTGTTGCATCATTCTCACTTCCCTCAGCCTTTCTGTTTCTTCCTCTAGTCTCTGCAAGGGCAACACAGGCATTTCCACTTGACTGAGTAATAGCCATCATCTTATCTATCCAGTCTCCTCATCAGTGAGTTTACCGAATCTGCTGGGGTCCTTTCCATGGTGTTAAATTCTGTATTCTGAAAAAGTGTCCCTAAGCCAGTGAATTCTTGCTTGTTGAAGTTATGTATTAAGCACTTTTGTGGTACTGGAGTGGAACTGGAGATATTGATATGAACTCACGGTTTGCAATATATTGATTCAGATAGAAATATTTAGATATATGTAGGTATATAAATACTTATATTTTCTAGCTCTGTCCTTGGGGAAGACCTAGAAGCATTGGCACATTAGGAGCAACAAACACATACAGTGCTCAAGCTTTGGTTTCCAAATATTATTGTCCATTAAAAAGGACCAGTCATCCTTGGAGAACTGGCCGATTCCAGGGTTTGAGCAGGGAAAGTAAAGACTAGGCCTGAAACATTGGATTGTGCCAGAAAGTAAGTAAATACTCAAAGAATGACAGAGAAATGTCAAAAAGGATTTAGAGGAGTCAGCCGGAAGGGGGCTCCCACTGGTCAAGCCTGGGACAATTTAAACATCAAAATAAATAATGATAGCTATAGATTATAACCCATTGATTAAAGTAAGAATTCATGTGCCCATACTGATATAAATAAATAGTAGAGAAGGGAAAGTTCTTTGAGTAGAATGCCAAGTGATTAGTGTAGAAGTAATGAATAATAGAATTAGAAGTTAAAAATCACTTTGCACGTAAAAATTTCTAGAATTAGAAATTGAAAAAAAACTTAATGTATAGCAGCGTGGTTACAGTTAACAATACTGCAGTGTGTATTTGAAAGTTGCTTAGACAGTAGATCTTAAGTTCTCAGCACAAGAAAAATGTGTTGTGTGATGATGAATGTTAATTAGACTTACTGTGGTGATCATTTTGCAGTTACATGAATACTGAATCATTATATTGTACACCTGAAACTAATGTCAATTATTTCTCAATAAAAAAAGCATTTTTTGGGCAACTATCATAGTAATAATTCATTCAAGAGATATAGATATTAAAACTAGTGGGTGAAAGCTTAGTGATAAATATTTATATAGTCCCAAAAGAAACTCCCATTTCTTTTCCCTGCTAAGCAGGGAGCCCGATGCGGGGCTGGATCCCAGAACCCTGGGATCATGACCTGAGCCAAAGGCAGAGGCTTTAATCCACTGAGCCACCCATGCGCCCCCCGCCCCTTTTTAAAAAATCATAGGTAGGGAGAGAGAGGTGGGGGAGGAGCAGAGGGGTAGGGAGAGAGACAATCTCTGACCAGTGCAGATCCCGATGTGGTGCTCTATCTCACAACCCTGAGATCATGACCTGAGCCAAAATCAAAGAGGGATGCTTAACCAACTGAGCCACCTATGCACCACTTCTCCTCATTTCTTAATTACAAAGGGGAAAATTTTAACTTTGCACATACTAACAAAATCAAGTGATTAAATTACATTCATGGTACCAATAAACATCATGTACCTTTTGATGCAACTTACTGAAAAGAATGTAACATCATCCTACTTAACCATGAGAATAAATTAAGCAAAAATTAAGGGACAGTCTATAACTCAACTGGACTTTTCAAAAATGCCAAGATCATGCAAGTCAAAGATGTGATGACCAGCTCTTCAGCATAAAGGACAGTAAATAGATTTGACAACTATTGGAAGTGTGATCCTGGAATGGATCCTGGAGTAGGAAAAAGTCCTAATGAAGGACACTTGGCAAAATTTGAGTGCACTCTGTAGATTAGGTACTCATGTACCAATATTAATTTTGTTTTTGATAGTTGTCTTAAAAGACCTGAGAGAGCATGAGCCAGAGGGGTAGGGGGAGAAGAGCAGAAAGAGAGGGTAGAAGCAGACTCACCACTGAGCAGAGAGCCCTATGTGAGGTTCAGTCAGGCTTTGGGATCATGACCTGAACCAAAGGCAGACACTTAACTACTGAGCCACCCAGGTGCCCCTGTTTTTGATAACTGTCTTATGGTTATCTAAGAGATTGTCATTGTTTTTGCAAAATATACACCGAAATATTTAGAGGTAAAGGGGTATCACATCTGCAACTTACAAGTGAGTTAAGATAGATCTTAAAAAAAGATTAGGAAAGGGAGGGGAAAAGAATGATGATAAATCTAGTAAAATATTAGCTAGGGAATTTGTGTGAAGGGGGTTATTTGTATTAGTAACATTGAAAGTGAGGTAGAATAACAAAGAGATTAAATAATTGGGAAAAGATTGATTTAATCAAACACTGGGTCAAACAAGATAGTAATAGATAACTGATATTCCTAAATGGGATTGGAAACTGTGATAACAATATAGGACAAAAAGGTGGAACTAGAGGAAGTTACATGAAGGCAGGTTTTGGCCAATATAAGAGAACGTTCTGGCAAGTAGCTTTGCTCAACCATCAGATGCTTTGAAATAATTAGCATTTTGGAAGCAGATCTATCCCTGAAAGTATTCAGGACTAGGTGTGTCATCTACAAAAAAATGCCAAGGTTGGTACTCCTTAATAATTGAGAGGTTGAACTGTATGATATCTAAAGCTTTTTCTGACTCTAGGATTCTTGGGATTTTTAGCTGGAATGGTATCCAACTCAATGGTGTTAGTTCTGAAGATAAGCATGTCCTTGGGAATTCAGAAGAAAACTGTAGAGTGAGGTAAAAAATGTTGAGTGAAAAGTGCCCTGGCAAATTTACTGATTACTTGAACATGTTCTAGGTTTTGTGGTTAGACAATCATTTTGTTTGAACTTAGTATGTCTTTTCTGTCATTTCTAAAGTCACTATTAGGGATACCTGGGTGGTTCGGTTGGTTAAGCATCTGCCTTTGGCTTAGGTCATGATCCCAGGGTCCTGGGATGGAGGCCTGCATCAGGCTCCTTGCTCAGCAGAGAGCCTGCTTCTTCCTCTGCCTGCTGCTCCCTCTGCTTGCGCTCTCATTCTCTGACAAATAAATAAATAAAATCTTAATAAGAATAAAGTCACTATTAAATTGTATTACACTATGAATAATACTTAACTAGTGGTGATTTTTAAAGTAGTACATCTTAAATTTTAACATACATATGAACAACTTGGGGACCTTTTAAAGATTCAAGTTTGGATTCTGATTTTGATTCAGTAGTCAAGCCCATTAAATATCTAGAATGAAATATAGATGAAAATCAGTGATGTTGGCAAAGATTTCCTGTGCTTGGTAAAGATTCCTTGAAAACTTCACAAAGTGTGGAAAAGTATAAAAGAAGCAATAAGTTGGGCTTCATCAAAATTAAAACCTTTTCCTTTTCAAAAGATGGTATTAACAAAGTGAAAAGGCAAGCCACAGACTGGGAGAAAATGTTTCCAAACCAAAGGACTTGTATCAGAACACATAAACAATCTTGCAAATCAATAACAGGAAACAATCCAGTAAAAACATGGGCCAATATTTGAAAAGACATTTCACAATGAAAATATGTCTGAAAAATAGGCACATGAAAAAATGATTACTATTAGGGAAGTGCAAATTAAGATCACAGTGAGATAGAACCATACCCCCTTATGATAGCTAAAATTAAAATGACTGACCATACCACATGTGGGTAAGGATGTGGAGGAACTGGAAGTCTCATACATTCCAAGTAGGAATAAACGGTACCGTCACTTTAGAAAATATCTAAATTTTATAAAAGTCAAATATGCACCTACCCTGCATGAACTAGCCAGTCCTATCCTAGGTATTTACCCAAGAGAAATGAAATCATATGTCCATACAAACACTTGTAGTTGAATGTTCATGACTTTATTTGTAAGGCAAAAACTAAAGAATCTAAATGTCCATCAACAGGTGAATGGATAAACAAAGTCAGTATATTCATATAATGAACACTAGTCAGCAAAAAGGAATGAACTGATATCCAGTGCAATGTGGACCTCAAAATCATCTTGGATCTCAAAATATTCTGAAACCATACAAGAGTACATACTATTCCATTCATCCATAATAACTGAAAGGAGACCAGTACAGGGCTGGAAATAGATGAGGGCAGGTGTCGGGGGAAACAAGATTGCAAAGGGCCACAAGGAAATTTTAGTGGTGATGGATATATTCATTAGTTTTAATGGTTTTATAGGTGTATATGGATGTCAAAACTTACAAAAAATTTAAATATGTATAGTTTGTCAATACACTATGAAAGGTTCAGATTCTGATTCAGGTTTGAGTGGGGCCAAGAGTCTGTATTTTTAACTAAAACATGAATATCCAGGTGATGCTAATGCTGCTGTTTCCATACTACATTTTGAGGGGCACAGCTGTTTTTGTCATAAATAGATGTGTCATTTGGGTGCACAATAGATACATATGGCTGGTGTAATACTGAATAGTGCAGATAAAATATTTCCATCATTGAGGAAAGTTCTGTTGGATGTTAATGGCCAAGATTCTTGAATACACTGGTAACTGTTAATCTTGTCCTATTATCTCCTAACTATAACCTGTTTTTGTTCATCCCACCCTCTCAGGCTGCATGCCATCCTTTCATAAAGCTTTGGTGGAATTCCATTTTCAGTTCTTATATTGCTTACATTTCATTTTATCATGTTCATTTTGCATGATTTATAATAAAGTTTGAATAAAAAGTTCAACTAGAGGCAGTTACCAGTCGAACGTGCGGAGCTTCTTAACAATTTAAAGTAAATAATATTACGTTCTAACATGACTTCTTCACCATCCAGAACACTGATATCTCATAGCTCCTGTGGCTGGCTGTGCAGAGTGAGGATTGTGTGCGTGACAAATAAGTTCCTATGTGACTTCTATCCCTACAAGAGGTGTGACCAGAGGTAAATCAGAACATTTCTAGAAATGAATTCTTCTCTCTAAAATGAGGGGATTGAACTACTTATTTCTTCTGATTCTTACATTCCGTATTCTTCTGTTCATTTCAGAGTAATGGTGGCACGAAGTCAGAAAGAAATTTAGCTTCCTGGCTCTGAACAAGGAATGAGTTGGACTGTGTTTTCTTTTAAAGAGCCCCAGCCTTGTAGAGTGTATACCAGGGATTGGCAAAGTTTATGTAAAGGGCCAGATAATTAATTTTTGGCCCTGCAGCCATATGGTCTAATGCATACAATAAACATTGCCACTTTAGTGTGAAAGTAGTCATAGATGATGTATCAATGAATGGATGTGACTGCATTTGGCCCAGTTTGCTGATTCCTGGTTTAGATCAAAATAACTGTCTTCTGGGATGCCTGGGTGGCTCAGTTGGTTAAGCAGCTGCCTTCGGCTCGGGTCATGATCCCGGCGTCCTGGGATCGAGTCCCACATTGGGCTCCTTGCTCGGCGGGGAGCCTGCTTCTCCCTCTGCCTCTGCCTGCCACTCTGTCTGCCTATGCTCGCTCTCTCTCTCTGACAAATAAATAAAATCTTTAAAAAAAAAACACAAAAAAACCCCCCTGTCTTCTAACCATCTGAAGTTAGATTGAAAAATAAGGGAAAAACACACTTTGTTGATACAATTTTATTAACTCTGGATATATAACTAGTCTTTCACATCTAAAGATAACAATCTAACAAGTTATCATAATTTCGGGTTATACATACTTTAAATTAACGAACTAGGTTTATAAAAAATATAAAAATATTTCACAGGCTTGGGAAGATACGGTCATAAGACTTCATTGTAAGGAGGGGTATAAGATATGTTAGAGATTTTTCGAATCTACAAAGGACATTTAAAATTTTACACTGTTAATAAAGTTCTTGTTTAGATAATCAATATTTTATCTTCATTCATCAGAAGGTTTAATTAGAGCAGCTTTCTTCTTATACTTGTCTCCAATCTCTCTAATATTTTCCAAGAGATCTTCAGACATGTATTCTTCATACTCTCTGTCAACTTTAGCAATCTGCTCCTCAAGATGTTTCTAGTAAAAACAATGAGCAATTATTAGTGAAGAAACATTAATTTCTTTTGAAGAGTTTAATTGTGAAATATAAAAACAAGTGGTAACATTTATAAGAACAGGGAATGTAAGGGATATCTTTTGTGCCTTTTCCTAATCATATCCCCATTTTTCTTCCCAGAGCCAACCACTCTCCTCAACAATGTTTTGTTTTTCTTTATACTTTTATCCCCCACCCCACACAGATATGTATGTATCTCTGAACAATATACTAGTTTAGTGGTACCTGGTTTTAACATTCACATTTACTGAATGATATTAAATACAATATTCTATGACTTTTCCACCCAGTATATTGATTCATTGATGTTAATACAGATAGCTTGCTTACTCATATACTGCCAAATAGTTTTCTATTGCATGAACATACCACTATTTATAATCCATTTTACTATTAATGAACTTTAGTTTATTTCCAGGTATGGTAGGCTGAATAGCAGCCTCCTCAAAGATGTCCATGGCCTAATCCCCAGAACCTATGAAAACATTATCTTATAGGGCAAAGGAATTTTACAGATCTGATTAAGTTAAGGAGTTTGAGAAAAGGGGATCATTCTACATTATTATCCTGGTGGGCCCAGTGTAATCATAAGGGTCTTGGTAAGAGGGAATCAGCAATGTGAGAGTCAGAAAGAGAAAATATAAGGACAGAAAAGCAGTCAGAGGGGACAGAAAATGCTGTGCTGCTGGCTTTGAAGATTAAGAGTCTGCAAAACAAGGGGTGTAGGTGGTTCTAGAAAAGGGAAAAGGCAAAGAAATTCCATCTTAGAGTCTCTAGAAAGATTGTAGTCTGGAAGGTCCATTTTACACTCCTGACCTCCAGATATATAAGGAAATAAATCCGTGTTGCTTTACGCCACTAAGTTGGTGGTAATTTGTTATAGCAGTAACAGGAAACTTATATGCTGGTTTACGTTTTTTACTATTTCAATTATACTATAACAAATTTCCACATATTATATGGCTTAAGAAATTTATTTTCTCACAGTTTTGGAGGCTTGCAGTCCAAAATCAAGATAATGACAGGGCAACTTTCTCTGAAGGCTCTAGGGAAGAATCCTTCCTTATCTCTCTCTTACCAGCTTCTAGCAATTCTGGGCAATCCCTAGTTTACAGCTGTGTCACTCTAATTTTTGCCTCCATCTTCACACGGACTCTTATAAGGATATGGGTCCCTAGGTTGAGGACCTACCCTAATCTATTAAGACCTCATCTTAGCTAATGACATCCACAAAGATCTTATTTTCAAATAAGGTCATATGATGAGATTCTGGATACACATGAATTTTGAGAGGATACTATTCAACCTAGTATAATACCAGTACTAATAGTGCTAGTACTCTAGCACACAGTGTAAAAATTTAACTTAATACCTAGAACGGAACTGCACCATTTTATTAGGGATTGCCAAATTGTTTTCTAAAATTGTTAACTTCAGTTTGCAACCCCTGTAGTATAAATAAAAACTTGCATTTCTCTATATTCTTGCTGGCATTTAGTATTCCCAAACTTTGTTTTTTGCCAATTTCTTGAGGGTGGGAAGTGGTAGATCTTTTCCTGTTTATTGGCCACCTTAACTTTCTGTGAAATTCCCATTCAAGTCTTTTGCCCATCTTCTGTACTTATTTTTCAGAGGTCATTATGTATCTGGATATTATTAGTTGTCTTAAAAATTTATTGTTTTGTGGCTTGCCTTTCCACTCTTTATAAAAAAAATATATATACATATATATATTTATTTAGAGAGAGTAAATGATTGGGGGGGAGGGGCAGAGGGAGAGGGAAAAGCGACTACCCAGTGAACAGGGAGCTGGATGCGGAGATGATCCTAGAACCCTGGGATCATAATCTGAGCTGAAGTCAGAAGCTTGACCAACTGAGCCACCCAAGTGTCCCTCCAGTCTTTGTCTTTTGATGTAGAGATCTTAATTTTAACAAAGGTTAATTTATAAGTAATTTCTTTTGTGGTTTTTACTCTTTGTGTCTAATTTAAGAACTCCTTTACAACTCCTGAGGTGTAAAAATAGTGTCTATAATTTTTCTAAAAGTTAAAAATTTAGCCTCACTTTGGGCTGCCTGGGTGGCTCAGTAGGTTAAGTGTGTGACTCTTGATTTCAGCTCAGGTCATGACCTCAGGGTTGTGGGATTGAGCCCATGTTGGACTCTGTACTGGGAGCGGAGCCTGCTTAAGGTTTTCTCTCCCTGTTCCCTTGCCCCTCACCCCAGCTCTCATTCTCTCTCCAAAAAAAAAATAAATAAATAAATTTAGCCTCACATTAATTTCTTAATCTACCTTGAAGTGATTCTTGTTTACAGTTTAGGGTAGGAATCCCAAATCCATTAATTGAACAATTCATTTTACCCCACTAGTCTGCAATACAACCTCTCAACAATATAACTTCTGTCTATGCTCATCCATCTTTTTCCGGACTCTGTCAGAGCTTGGTTTATATGCATCAGTACTACAATGGGTTCGTTATTACGGCTTTATAATAATTTCTGAACATCTTAACAGACAAAAAAGATTTTGTGCCCTTCAAGGAGGTAGGAGTCTGGAACAGGAGTCAGCAACTTTTTCCTGTAAAGGTCCAAAAAACAAATACTTTAGGTTTTGTGAACCAAATGGCCTTTGTTGCAACTGCTCAACCCCGCCACTGTAGTGGGAATGCAGCCATAAAGAGTATGGAAGTGAATGAAGTGTCTATATTCCAATAAAACTTATTTACAAAAGCAGCCCATGGGCACAATTTGGCCTGTGGGCTGTAGTTTGCTGTTTCCTAGTCTAGAATATCAAGACACATACAGGACCTGCATGGGGCTACAACCAGCAACTGCTCAAGGAAACGTTTCACCATTAGACCCACACTCCTGTGTTTTCTACAGTCTGATTTTGTCACTTGTAAAATTTCTTCACATTATGTTTTAAAGATGATTGGTTTACTTTAGGGGCTCCTTCCATAGTTTACTGGCTATTTGTGATTTTTACATAGTGCAAAGTAAGTGCTCTGCAAATGCTGTCTGATCTTCTTGAACAATGAACTAAATAGAATCTAAAAAGTAATAATCATTAGGGTTTCAAATTGAACTTCATGTTAACTGAGTAAAACTTTAATAGTTGTGGTTTCCTTTCACATAAATCCCTTGTGATAAACCACTATTGGATTAACACTGAGGTCAAACTAATTGTTATAGATAATAGAGATGCAAAGACGTTTGCAATGATTTAGTACAACCCTCTCATTACACAGATGGAGAAAGTGAAGACCATGACCAAAAGAAGCAAAATGATACATATAAGTAGACTTTCTTAATCTGAGCCAACCATCATAGGTTGTGAATGAATTTTCCTCTTATACATTTATTATACATCATCCTTGAGAGAACAAGAAAGTAATTACTCATATAATTATCTGGTCTGTGGTTCAAATTAACAATACTTGTTGAAAAAGAACCTATGAAAGGTTACAGAGCCACTAAGTGGGGAGAAACCAGGTTTTCTGGTGTAGAATCCAGCCTATTTTTCTTAGTTCTTTTCTTTTCTTTTTTTTTTTTTTTAATTTATTTATTTGTCAGAGAGAGGGAGCAAGCACAGGCAGACAGAGTGGCAGGCAGAGGCAGAGGGAGAAGCAGGCTCCCTGCTGAGCAAGGAGCCCGATGTGGGACTCGATCCCAGGACACTGGGACCATGACCTGAGTCGAAGGCAGCCGCTTAACCAACTGAGCCACCCAGGCGTCCCTTCTTAGTTCTTTTCACCAAGCACTGAAGAACACTAGCAAACAAGAAAATGCAGTTCAATGTTTTCAGGAGAAAGGAGGGGATATAGCATATCACATGTTATTTTCAATAAATGGAAGACTAACAATGTGATATAATGAGGTTTTTTCCCTCTTAAACCATTCACAATTGGAAATATATTATCACCTAATAGACTACCCAGGAATTTTAAAGTTTAGCAGTTTAGCTTGGCTTCTGGGCTCTGTACAGCAGGTTGGAGGAATAGTAGTATTGTCGAACTTTTAAGCTATGCTTCACATTTCATAAGTACTTTATTCTATATTTTATAAGTACTTTACACGAAATTAATGGAAAGGAAAAATATTTGTCATAATACATGCTCTTTCATCTCAATCTACTGAAATCTTTTTTTTTTTTAAAGATAGGATTTCAGTTTCTTTTTCTTTTTTTTCCTTTTTAAGATTTTATTTATTTATTTGACAGATAGAGATCACAAGTAGGCAGAAAGGCAGGCAGAGGGAGAGGAGGAAGCAGGCTCCCCGTTGAGCAGAGAGCCTGATGCGATGCGGGGGCTTAATCCCAGGACCCTGGGATCATGACCTGGCCGAAGGCAGAGGCTTTTAACCCACTGAGCCACCCAGGCGCCCCAATCTTACTGAAATCTTAAATGTGTTGATATGTTTCAGTATGTAGAATGTGGCCTGAAACATGATTATATACTACTGATGTACTAAATACCATTATATGTTGTTTATGTGAACAAAACATTGTTTTATGAAATGCAGATGCTCCTTACACACCACTAAATAGGACTCTTCTGATAACTTTTTACTAGAACATATTTTCCATAGAAATAAAGTTTATCATTTAATTTCTATAGAAACAAAACAGAAATACAGTTTAAAAGAGCTTCATTAGAATATAGGAAAGACCTTTATATACTTACCTCCACAGACCCTACATGTGTAGCAACCATCTCTAAAAGACGCTGCAAGTTATTTCCCACTTTTCGTCGTTCTTCAGTTGTGGTTTGCACAACTAGTTGGTATCTGTAGAATAAAAACTCTTGCTTGAGTTGTCTAGGAAAAAAATCTAATCCATCAGTTATAGTTAGCTCACTTCTCCTTTTCATGTTCAATAAACGCAGACAGTGTTTGGTATATGTGCTGTTTGCTTCTCAACCATTAAGACAGAAAAACATTTTCAAAGATCTTTTGCAAGCAACAAAACAGCACCAAAACCTTGTGCCTTAACATACAAAACTTGGGAGCAAATGGTCTTCATTGAATCTCCAAAAGGGTTGTAAACTTAAATGTTTTCAGGGAGAAGGCATTCAATACATTTGAATGGGGAGTGGGAGTCTCCTTTTTTATGTATGCAAATTCAAATTAAAAACAAAGACCGCAAGCCAAAAAAATGCTTCAGCTGAGTTTTTTATCCCTAAACTACAAATAAGCAAATGGAGAAGTGTGATTTTCTTAAGGGTTGTACTTTTCTTAAGGGTTGTACTTCTAACCTCAAAGTCAGAATTTTTTAGTTGAGGGTCACTTAATTAAGACTTAAAAAAAAAAAAAAAAAGCCTATGGATTCAGTATATTGACTTCCTATAGGTTGCATGAGAAAATTATATACACAAAGGCAGAATACTCTTTAAAAAAGGATGTCACCATTTTAGTTACTGTTAATACACAATGTGGCTAAAACTCTTTGTAAGTTTTAAAATAACATGGAAATCAAGAGGGAAAACTTGACAATGTGTAATTTGATAATGAAGAACTAAGAAATGTAACATACAGAGTTAGTTTTGCTGCTTGTTTGGAAACACGTATTTGTTCCATTTGGATTGAAATATTACGTAGCAATTTGACATAATGCAAAAATTTGTATTTGCTTATGATATTTCTTTTTAAAAGTTTGTTTGTTTATTTATTTATTTTTAGTAATCTCTACACTCAATTTGGGGCTCAAACTCACAATCCTGTGATCAAGAGTTGCATGCTTAAAAAAAAAAAGTTGTCTGTTCTTCAGCTGAGTCATACCTATGCCATTTCCTTCTTGAGAAACACTAAGTGAACGCAGAAAACTGCCCTCAGCTGAATCCAGATGCAAAGGAATATAAAAACATAAACACACACCTCAAATGTGTACCAGCTCCCCCAGTTCATTGCATTATGTGATGAGTCATATGCATCCATATCTGGTGTTAAAGCTTCCCATCTGATTTTGGATAATTCTCCTTCTACCTCATTTCAGTAATTTACAAGCTGCAACCCTTTGAATGCCCCTTTCCCAGGCAAACTTCAGGACTCTTTAAGATAAAGTGTCATATTTATCATAGTATTTATGTACTTCTTACCCATTTAACATGTACAGTTGTGCTAACATTTTAGTTAGGTTCCCATCTTTTGTTTATGTGTGTCACTAACTGATTTTGAGTCTTGTGCCCAATCCCAATTTTACTGTAAGTCCTGATTTTTTATTGCATGATTTTGCAGTGTGGTGATTATTATGAGGGCACATACTGTGTTAAAGTATAATAATCATATAATTTACAGTATATAGTTTTCTGTATATATAATTTCTAGAAAGTGTAAATATCTTAAAATAGTAACAAATAGCCAAAGTATTTCAATCGATTGAAAATTTTATGCTGTTTTCAGTGTTTAAAAGCCATTTATTAACTAGATGTAAAAATAAATGCTTTCTTAGGGGGCAATAGCTTTAATAGTAGCAGAATACGTTTAGGGACAGTATTTCAAATTACAGGCTCTTTTTGTGTTCACTACTTCCTCTTTCCCAAATAGCTCTATAAATTAAAGCTAATAAACATAGATCTGGTTTTACAGAAGTGTTAAATAATCTGAAATAAACATATATCTTGGTTACATGGACTTACTCTCGCTGAATAGCATCTAATTCATTCAAAGCTTCACTGAGGCCATCGTTAACAGCGCTCTCCAGCAGATGCTTGTGCTTCTCCAAGGACTCCAGCTCACTGGCACATTTTTTGTCCTCTTCTTCAGCTTCCTATCAAGATAAGCGCATGGTTATCGTTTTTAATGTTTGTGTTCTATATACTCCATATACTAAGTATACTCCATATACTATACTCCACATACCATATATATATAACACATTAAAAAAATCAGGTTGCACCATCATTTATATTCTCAGAATGTGTACTGTTTTACATGTACGAGACTTTAAAAAGCTTCTTTGGAAATTTTATACTGTAAACCTAAATATGACCTTCTCAACAGGCCTTATATGGAATTCATTCAGCGGTATTTTCAAGTAGTTTCCTATAGGAAAGTTTCCTATAGGAAACCTTAGGATACTGATTTAAATATTTCCTATGATCCCCAAGAGGTCTTTTATTGCAAAAATGTGGGTAACTTTCACACTACCTTTATTTCACATATGTGAAATATGCACAGGAAAAGGAGCCCAAAGTCATCAACTCTTAGGTTTTTTAAGATGAAATATGAAAGCCTTTCACTGAAGTGCTTTAAGAGGACAAATGCACGTACTGTCATGGAGAACATATGAAAACAAAAATGATTACCAACTGGCTCATATTTCACGTGTAGTTCACATTACTGTGGTGTATTTTCTAAAAATTTCTCACTGCTTAACAAAATGTATAGGCCCTAAATACAATACCAGGCCAAGAGAAAATTTCCAATTCCTAATACTTTGTTGGTATAACTAAGTATAAGATATTAGTATGACTAAAATTTTCTCGTAAGTTATATAAATGGTAATGAATAGTCATATGAATGCTTCCCTAAGTAAAACACTGGTGAGAAGGTGAATGGATTAGAGGTGGTGGGAAAAGAATCCTATTATTTTACCTACATTCTAAATTTCACATAAAATATCTTTGTGATTTGGCCAAGTTAGTCAGTTTGCTATAACTCTTTACAGGCAATCACATACACAAAACCTTATTGGAGGTTTATGCTTTAGGAGTACTTAACACTAAATTTCTAAAAAGGTAGAAGAGATTATACTTAAAACATGTTTTAGTCTTACAAGGATAAAGAATCTCATATTCAAGTCTAAAATATTAATGAAACAGTAAATGTGTTCTCGTGTGAAACAGCCCAATTGCAGGAAAAAAATCCTTTAAAAGGACAAAATAACTCTTTATAATAAACTTTAGAAGACTGGATTAAACTTAAACACAAGTTATAGGATATAGCTTAAATGTTTACTTAGATGTAAGAACAGATCAAAGCTCACCTATACAAACTGTGGCAAAGTTCTTACCTTAACTTTTTGTTGGTAAAGATCGTCCAGCTTTTGAACTTCTTCCTTCAGAGTTCTTACACCTCTCCTGCTTTCTGTTATCATTGTATTTAACTTGGAGAATAAAACTTGGGTTGAGAAATCATAACCATACACTAAAAACATCTCAGTAAGTTATAAAACTTTCATATTACTGATTGAACCATGTTATTTCTAGTCCTTTTGGATTCTCACCTATCATTTGTTCCCAGAATTTATTATTCCCCAAAGAGGAGTTAAATAAAAACAAACACACAAAAAACATGTTTTTTTAAATGTACAATATTTAAATACAGAGTTACTTAGGAATAAAAAGTCTGGCTTAATTCCCAGTAAAAGAAGGATACTAGGTACTTTACTACTAGTTGCTGTGGGAGTGTTTGTAAGCAATCTAACATAGTATATAAATATTACATGTATTATATACACTCTGAACATTTTTATATTAATTTGTTAATACATATTAGTTGTTTTTGCCTTCTAGTTTTGAAGTCTAGATTTACTTAGATTTCATCTCTTTTATTAATTATCTAGCTTTTCATTTGTGTGTTTACTTTCTAGGATGTTAAAGAGAAGTTTTCATATTGATTTTATTGGATGTTTTCTAACTGGTTATTAATAAATGGATTCTCCCAAATAGTAATAAATTTAACACATTTAATCTTATTAAAGTTTGAGCTTTAAGATCTGTTGAAACCAAAATTAAAGAAAAAAAGTGTTTCCAAAGTTACCAGAAATTAATATAGAATGTTTTCCAGCTAGGGTAAGAAAATATTTGCTATAGGAAATAGAAAATAGAAAAATGCATCTATAAGCTGGATCTTTCTTTAAAAGGATGATTCAATACATACATGAAGTTATAAAAAAATTATGTATACATATTTTGAGGAAAATTTTAGTGAAGCAATTGTTGTTTGGTATATGATAGGATGGTAAAGTGACTATATATTTATTAAAGAAACTTGCATATACTTCTCATTCAATTATCAAAAGTCTCTTTATAAGGAATATTCCTTTTCTATTTTACAAATGAGAAGAGTTAGCTAGAATGAATGCTATTCACATAGGATCATACAGCAAGCATATGCCCAGAACTCCAACCTAGACGTTCTAACTCCAAGGACTTTTTCTACACTTTTTCTTATTTTTTTCCTACTTTTTCTGACTTTCAAGTTATTTAAAGACTAGAGAGGAGCCTGGGTGGCTCAGCTGATTAAGCGTCTGACTCTTGATCTTGGTTTATCATTCAGGATACTATTAGGCTTCCTAACTGTGTGCCTCTAGTCTCTTTTCCCTTATGTAGTCATTTGGAGCTCTCTTCTATTTGTTAAACGGGATGCTGCCTGACTCATGAATTGTTGAACAAAATCAATTAGATCTTCAGATTTATTCACTTCTTTATAAAACTAGAAAATGCGGCTCTAGAACATTTCAAAATTCATGTTTCTTTTTACCAGTCCTCAAACCTTCCCTATTTAAAAGTCTTGTAACTTGTATTCTTTCCCTGTGTCTTTGAGATGTAAATGTTAAAGTACAACTTCAGGGATAATTCTTATCAGGAAAAAAATGAAAAAAGAAAACATCATTTAAAACTTAGTTTAAGGGCACCTGGGTGGCTCAGTGGGTTAAGCCGCTGCCTTCAGCTCAGGTCATGATCTCAGGGTCCTGGGATCGAGTCCCACATCGGGCTCTCTGCTCAGCAGGGAGCCTGCTTCCCTCTCTCTGTCTCTCTCTGCCTGCCTCTGCCTACTTGGGATCTCTGTCAAATAAATAAAATCTTAAAAAAACCAAAACCCCCCCCCACCCCCCAAAAAACAAGTTAGTTTAAGCCATCCAATCAAGTAGCCTTAAATTACTCTATCTACCAGATAAACAACTTAGATACAAATTCTTTTTAACTAGTAAAACAGAAGCCAGAAGGGCTCTGTTTGTATCTGTCTATATGTTTATGTGTGTCTATTATATGTGCCGTAAAGGTGTGTGGTATTTTTCTACCTCTGGATGATATTACTAAAAATTAGTTTGTAAAAAAGCTCTATTTAATTGACCTAAAGTAAGTGCTTAAATAAATTGAGTATTCATAAAAAGTAAAAAAGAAAATACAATGGAAACTAACCCAAATGCTTACTGAATTCACATCACCTAAGAAAATATTAATTATTAAGGTTAACTTAAGTGTGTTTGATTTAACTAAAATAAACTCTTCTTTCAAGTTATAAACATTGAATAAAATGCATACATACAAATCTTATTCCACCTGGGTTTATCGATCAAATCAGTTTATGTTATCTCTTTACAAAATTTGTCAGCAAGAAAAATTATCTTGGGATGATGGCTGACTTTGTCTAATGTCTAATGAAATTTTGGTTGGTAATCTAAACACAGTAAAGAACAAGTAAATTAAAGGGATATAAAAAGATAAAAAGTTTTTAGGTGAACTTTTAAATAGTTTCCCCAAATCTTTTTGGTAACCTGGAAACTTAAAGTTTTGCTAGGTTAAGTTAAATGATCAGTTAAGTTACATTCATTCACTATTCAGATCATTTCTAAATAAGATAAAATACTAACACATTAGTTACTGAATATTGGTTTATCTACTTTTTAATTCTTTTTACACAAGAACTAAAGATATGTGGGTTTACTAATAAACATGTGTCATGTCCCTGATAAATTTTCTGTGAGAAAACACGTTTCTAGAAATCATAAAGAAGCATTTATTAATCTGCTAATCTACAGAATGGTAATGTAAAAGACGGTTTATAATTTCTTACTTCTTAGATTTCATTAGAAATTAGAAGTTTCTAATGGTAGAAATTTTAATATGTATAATTAAAACTGGTAGAAATAATAAGGGAAAGATATCCTATGTATGGTCAATTGTATGGTCTATGTATTGGAATGAATTTAATTAAGTTTTTTTTTTTTTTAAGATTTTACTTATTTATTTGAGAGAGGAGAGAGAGCACAAATGCACGTGTGTGTGGAAGGGAAGGGGCAGAGGGAGAGAGAAGACTCCCTCCTGAGCAGGCAGCCCCATATGAGGCTTGTTTTGTACACCATGCTTACAAGCCTCTAGTAAAGCAATTTTAAAAAGAGATTTTATGGTCAATTGCTTTTCTTGCTATTCTTATGTAAATAATGAGACCAAGTTTAATGCAAATAAATTACCTTTACTGTGATTATCTTCAGTACATATGGGGGTAATTGCAGAGAGAAAAATTAGGTTTGAACCTTTGTAGATATTAATTTATAATCCTGTTATCTTTGAGGTTTTGTTATATACCTACAAATCAGACTAGGTCTTGGATTATTCTAATTTCCTCACACATCTGACTATGACTTTCCAAATTAATGTTTCCAATTTTCTCCTCTGACTTCTGATCTGGAATTACTAAGAACAAAGACTGCCTTGAATCTCCTTGAAAGAGACTATTACTACCTCCTTACCACCCAGATGGCAGCAAAACTTCAGGGACCTGAACCCTAGACATAGCGTCTCACAGCTGAAGAAGGTTCTGCCTGACATTTGGTCCTGTGCAAATGATGGAGACCTCCAAAGCAAATTAACATTTACTAAGAAGAGAAGTAGCTGACAGTAAGATAGACTGCTTCCTCCCAAGATGTTGGATCAGGACTTCATACCTTATCTAAACATGACACCCTCTATTCTTCTCTTTCTTTACTTTGGGATTGGCCTGGAAAGATAAAGCCATCATCTCTATTTCCTAGGCCACTGCTAGGGAAGGTTTTCTCTGGTATTTGGAACAACTTTTAATTTCAGGCTAGGAGAAAACCTAACTGACCCCTGGTTTGTACAGGTGAATGCAGCAATCCCTGTGATTTAATCCATTAATGGGACAACCTTACAGGAATGATTTGGGCCCCATCAGGGTTTTTCTTTGTCTGTGGAGGTTATTATTCTGGCTGGGCCTATGAATGCCTAAATGGCTAATATATAATTGAGCAATGCTTCTTAGGTTATTTAATTGTGCCTCTAACTATCCACAAACTGAGATACCTCACTGGTCACCTCCCTAAATTTAAATTGTCAAGGCAGAAGGGATTTACATGACTCAAAAGCATTCCTGACTCAAAATTAGCTTACTTTGACTCTGGCCAAAGTTGTTCTTGGTAATAGGATAGCCCTTGATTATCTTTTAGCCAAGCAGGGAGGTACTTGTGTTTAGGTCAACATTACCTGCTGCTCCTGGACTAGCAATTCTGGGGTCCCTGAAAATCAGTTATGAAAGATCACCAAGGAAGCCACTTTTAAAAAGGTGACTTGGTATCGGTCCTAGGGATCATGGTTGTAAAGGCACTCCAAACATTGGGAATTATATTATTTATTATAATCATAAAAATTTCCTCATATGTTATATTCTCTTAAAAGCTTTAAGTGTATGTTTGCAGTCTTGAACTACCAAGCAAATGATCTCCCTAGGACTGGTTAGTCTGGAGTTTCCTGGTTAACATGAGTGAGGTAATCCACCTAATAAGACCCTTTATCTTTCAAAGGGAGGTGAAATTTTGCCTGAAAAAAATTTTTTTTTTTTTTTTTAGTTTATGACTTCCTTGTCCTGCCTTAAAAATTGTTTCCCTTTCTGTAGTCCTTTAGAGCTCTTGTCTACTTGTTAAATGGGATGCTGCCCAATTTCTGACTTGCTGAATAAAGCCAATTATATCTTCAAATTTACTCAGATGAAATTTTAACATTGTTTTAGTTATTTTAATTCATTAATTTATGATTAACCATTACTATTTCAAATAGCTATTTTACCTTATGCTATCTTAATTTGGTTAAACTGTCAAATTTTAAAAACTGTTTTAGTCTTTAGTCTCTGAAGTATAGGACATTACTGAGCTTTCCTTTTTCTCCCCTAGCTTTGAGATATAACGAATATATACCATTGTATAGGTTTAAGGTGTACAAAATAATGATTTAATATATGTATATAATATGAAATAATTACCAGTTAATTTAGTTAGAAGCAGGGCTTTCCTGAAAGTCTTCCCTACTTTGGCTTTTATAGCATTTTTCTTCCTGTGATTGTTCTCTATTTTATCCACTTCTTCTTCTTCATCTTTTTTTAGATTTTTATTTATTTGAAAGAGAGAGCGAGCGAGCGAGAGAGAGAGAGAGAGAGAGAGAGAGCATGAGAGGGGATAGGGTCAGAGGCAGAAGCAGACTCCCTGCTGAGCAGCGAGCCTGATGGGGGACCTGATCCTGGCAGTCCAGGATCATGACCTGAGCTGAAGGCAGTCACTTAATCAACTGAGCTATCCAGGTGTCCCTTGTCCATTTCTAAGAGTTTTTCCCAGAATCTCCCTCCTTTGTCTATCTCTTAAGCAGTGTTGTTTCTCAAGATTTAATCCTCTGTCACTTTCCTTTACATAGTCTCAGAAATATCATCCACATTTGGGTTTAAGAACCACCTATATGGTAAAGACTCTGAAATCTGTATTTTCAGACCTAATCTCTCCCCATGTTCTGAATCTATTACTTTGGCTTCCTTTTGGATGTCTATGTTCTGCAGACAGCAAGCTCAATATCATCAGTACTGGGCTGGTTAGCTGCACTCATTTTTCCTCCCCAAGGTTGTCCACACTGGAAAAAATGGAAGTTACTGTTGGTACTTCTTTCCCTCCTGGCTTTTATAGTCTGCCAAAAATTGCTTGAGGTCTACCTCAACATTGCCTAAATCTGTCCCCTTCCTTCTATTGCTACTGTAATACTTTGGTTTAACTTCTTAATAAATTTCAGGTGCTTCCCCACGAGTCACTTTTTTCTATGACCAAAAGGGTTTTGAAAAATGCAAACCTGATTAGTGTAACTGCAGGTCAGTCTTTTCCTCCAAATGGGAGTTTATACTTCATTCAAACTTGTTATATTTATCTATAGCCTATACTATAGTGTAGCCTATACTATAGTGTAGCCTATACTATAGCCTATACTATAGTAGGCATTTAAAAAAAATTAATTTCAGAGAGACATAGAGAGCATGAGCATGGAGGGCAGTGGGCTGAGAGAGAGAATCTCAAGCTGACTCCCCACTGAGTATGGTGGAGTCCTGATCCCAGGACCCTGAGATCATGACCTGAGCTGAAATCAAGAGTCAAGGATTAACCAACTGAGTCACCCAGGTGCCCCACCTATAGTAGGCATTTTATAACTCACTGGGGCCTCCCCTCTAGGTTTTCCTGCCTTTGGCTTTTAAAAAGTTTCAAGTCAGTTTGAAAGTCTGCAGGTTTAGCGCCCATTCCAAGGAAAGAGAGAAATCAAACTGAAGGAACTTAAGCGAAGATGTCATCTTCCTAATTCTTTATCTTCTTTCCATTGTGTGATGTTATAGAAACCCCAAATTATAATAACAATAGTATCATGAAAAGGTCCACTTATCTAATGTTAAAAAGTTTGCTATATTTTTTTGAGGAGTGGTAATTCTTTCTAATACAAAGTAAGTTTTGATAGAATTTAACATGAAAAAAATACGGGTTACTTGCATAATTTGTGAAATGCATAGGTTTTTTTTTTTTTTTTAATTTTTTATTTATTTGTCAGAGAGAGAGGGAGAGAGAAACAGTGAGCACAGGCAGACAGAGTGGCAGGCAGAGGGAGAAGCAGGCTCCCTGCGAGCAAGGAGCCCGATGTGGGACTCGATCCCAGGACGCTGGGATCATGACCTGAGCCAAAGGCAGCCGCTCAACCAACTGAGCCACCCAGGCGTCCCGGCATAGGTTTTATTTCCAGATGAGAAAAACAAATTTCTATTCTGAGTAAGGACAGGATTTTGTACCTTGAAATGCCACAGTACTACTTGAAGAGCTGTATTAACTATAGTTTTCCTTCAATTGTTTGGTGTCATATAAACAATACCTTTTGTGTGCAGTTGAGAAGTAGCTTCTTAATCAACTTTAACAATCTTTAAAGATTATTGAATCAATAGTAGTGTTGTCTTTCAGGGATATTGGTTATATTATATTTCAAGTATCTTAGAAGCAGGAACTTTCTGAAACCTACTTTTGGAAGTAGACTTCTATTGGCATTTGAGTTCCCCTGAATTTCATGGTGCAGAATGAAAAATGTGGTTAATAAAAATCTCTTAATTTATCATAGCTACTTTGCCTCAAGCCCCAAGTGATACATATCTACTTTTAAGGTAGCCATCTCAAATTCCTGATAGTATAAAGAGATATTAAGGGGCACCTGGCTGGCTCAGTCCAAACAGCAGGCATAATCAGGGATTTACTTAAATAAATATGGAACTTAAAAAGAAAAAGGGATATTAAATTATCTGAAGTTGAAGGAAACAATTCTCCATTTATTTTTATTTTTTATTAAATACTGTATTTACTTATTTGGCAGAAACAGACACAACAAGAGAGGGAACACAAGCAGGGGGAGCGGGAGAGGGAAAAGCAGGCTTCCTGCTGAGCAGGGAGCCCAGTGCTAGGGCTCCATCCCAGGACACGGTGATCATGACCTGAGGTGAAGGCAGACACTTAATGACTGAGCCACCCAGGTGCCCCGGCAATTCTTCATTTAAAATCAAGGATAATTTACTCAATATTTTATTACTTCATCATCAATGATATGTGTAGCCTAGGATGTTTAAGTTATTCAAAAAGTTACTTCAAATGTTTCTAAGTCAAGGGTATACTCAATTCTCCTTTTCCATAATATCTTAAAAATTCATTCCTTAAAACCTACAAATTCATTCCTTAGAAACTAAAAACCATCTTTAAGTGTTAAAAATCTTATTTTTGCTTTTAAAAACTATGTTTTGTTACTTACCTGTTCTAAAGTATCCTCTAACCCCATTTTTTTATTTAGAGCTTTATTAATTTCTTCTTCAGTTTGGTTCAAGAGTTCCTTGAGTGGTACCTATAAAATACATAGGAATATGGGTTACATATGATATATGTAAGTACAAAAGCTCTCATGAGGCATCTACGTATTGTGATAGGAGCCACTTTTGGAGGAAAAAAAGTGAAGCCATTTAGTTTTTACACTAAATTAATACACCATAAATAAGACAATAAAAGTAATTTTTTTCTTTAAAGATTTATTTATGAGAGAGAGAGAAGGAGACAGCGGCAGGCAGGGGTGAGGCAAAGGAAGAGGGAGAGAATCTCAAGTAGACTCTCTACTGAGCAAGAAGCCTGACTCCAGGCTTGATCTTCCGACTCTGAAATTATGACCTAAACAGAAACCAATATGATGCTCAACCTAGTGAGTCACCCAGGAGTGACAATAAAACTAATTTTCAATGTAATTTCTGTAACTATAGAATGCAACTTGCTTTTGGTTTTGAGTATTTGCAAAATTTTAGATTTGCTTATGGTTCTGGGGATTCACTGCTATTATTCAAACATTTTATAAATAACACTTATTTTATTTTATTTTTATTTTATTTTTTATTTTTTTTCAAATTTAAATTCTTTTTTTTTTTTTAAGATTTTATTTATTTATTTGTCAGAGAGAGAGAGTGAGCACAGGCAGACAGAGTGGCAGGCAGAGGCAGAGGGAGAAGCAGGCTCCCCGCGGAGCAAGGAGCCCGATGTGGGACTCGATCCCAGGACGCTGGGATCATGACCTGAGCTGAAGGCAGCTGCTTAACCAACTGAGCCACCCAGGCGTCCCAAATAACACTTATTTTAATGCAGTGTCTTGCCTGAAAACAATTTATGTTTTTCTCTTAATCCTTTTCAACTGTTTAATCTTACAATTATCTGCTTGTATTTCTTCTTTCTGCTATTCATTGGAATTCTGTTAGAATAGCAAGACTTGAAACATAGCGTATGCCCACCAGCAGCGACTGACAGGTTGAATAAGCTACACAATGAAGACTCAGAGACTGCAAAAAGAACCACAAACACCTTGACATGCTACTGCAGAGAGATGGCCAGGGTGGGTTTTTCCAAGAATAAAGCAAGATGGGTATCCCGAATAGGCAAATGCTTACCAGTTTACTTAAGAATGATGCAAGTCAGAAAGAGCCAGATGGAAAAGATGCATAAGGCAAGGTACTTGGGAAGGGGGGCAAAGCTTCCATACCCTCTGGGTGTGCCCTGCATTTCCATGTGTTCACCAACCTTGAAGCTCTTATTACTTGTATTTCTTATGCTTATCCTCTATTCTACTAATTTTCTTTCAACACAGTACCTCATTGTTTCCCATTATTATTATTTTTTTATTGACATCAAACTCACACTTTAAAATGATTGAACTGAAATAATTTAAAATGAATTTAATATAAAACTACCTCTTATAAAGCATACAGATAAGTGGCATTTAGTACATTCAGTATCATATAAACACCACCTCTCATTCCAAATCATCTTCATCACCAAAAGAAAACTCTGTGTTACTATGTTTTTTAGTAGGTCTTCTGAAGTTACTGTTTTTAATTTTGGCGCTCTTATTTTGCAAGATGTGATGCCTCTTTAAATTTTTCTCCAAATACTACTTATAACAGTTGGGGTTGCACCTTCTGGATGCTATTTCTTTTTTTATGTAAAACTATTTCCAGAGATCATAGTAAAACCTTTCCTCTTTTCTTAGAATGTGAATTCTTTTTGTATTGGGTAATCCTTTCTACACTGATTTGATGCAGGTAATTATTTTCTTGTATCAGTGTCAAATTACTCAAAATAGTGGTGCGTAAACTATCTGGCTGCCAGCCCGTCTGTCTACCTGCCTACTTAGCTATTGCTTGAGAAACAATTCAGTAAAAGACTTTATGTTTACTGGATGGATTTTTTCTATTGAAAATGAGTCTAGCTTTATTTAATCAAGGTCTGTTCACCAATAAACTGATCTCTGGAAAAGCGGGAATTGTATCTTTCTGGGTATTTCATCTTCAACACCTAGCTGGTGGGGAGCATACTATGTATTTAATCAATAATATACTGAATCCATGAATGATTCTCAAGGGAAAAATGCATAGCTTTAGACACTGACATTATTAAAAAACTAAATATTTTGAAAAGTGTCATTTTTCACTTTTCATTTTTCACTTGGGGGGGCCACTAAAATACTAAAATCTGTGAATAATTGAGAAGATGCAATAGAATGATTTAAACATTTTCTTCTATAAATTATATCCTTGGCCATATTTAAAAATTAGGTGCAGATTTTTCATTATAGACTGCTGGTATTACTTAATCCCCTATTATATTTTATGCCTTCACACATGACTTCATTTGTGTCCTTGTGCCTGAAGCTCTTTCCCACAGACCATCCCAATAAATACCTCATCTTGCAAGATTTCATCCCAGGTTCATCATCTCTGGGGACACGTTTCTTCCCCCCAGTTCTGGCAAGAATTGATTTCAATACCATAACTTGTGAATATTTCTAATAAAGCACATATATTGCAATTATTTATTTATCTTTCTCCTCTTACTACTACTCTAAGTAGCAACTTAAGAGCAAGGGTCAGGTAATTTTTCTCTTTATAATCCTGGTATCTATATTAAATATAATCAAAGTTTCTATTGGTTAGGTGAGTAAATAAAGTAGGTAGAGAGGAAGAAAAGGCTTTATAATTCAAAGAGGATGGTACAATAAAGACTTTTAAATATCAAAACAAAGGAGGATTAAAAGTTTCAGTGTTTTATTTCTATGTTCAGTCCTCATTTATGAACATGCTAAAGTTTAAACTCTTACTTATAAGTAAATGAACAAGACATTAGTCATATCATTTAATATTACTTACATAAACTTGAGCTCTGTATTTGACAAGGCAGTTGGCACCAGCTTCAGGATTAAACTTAATTTCAAAGTCATAACCTTTGGAATTTTCAGCACCCTTAGGGATAAGTTTTAATTTTCTGGCCAACTTGTGATACTCTGATAATTGTGTTTCAATCTGTAAGAAGAGAACACAAAAAGAAACATTAAAGTAAACCAAACAGCCCCTTTCCATATGGCTTTCAATTGGCATTTCTGCATACATAAAAATTACAGTATTTTTTGTAGTTTAGTAATTTGGTTTATTTTAGTAGTAAGGGTGGCAGTTTTAAAATACAAAGAATGAAATATTTTATTCACACTAAATCTGTAGGATAATTTAAAAATTGTAATTAATTAGTAAGCAATATACTATTCTTTCACTTACTGGATAGTTTGGAATGAGAATCTGTATTTAGGTATTAATTAAAATTTGCTTTTTAAACTGTCAGAGAAATTATGAAACCAAACAAACCTTGGTATCATCAATGTACAAAATAAAACATTTCATTTCTCCAAAATAAGTGAAATGCAATCATATAAGTCACAAATGTCATTTTAACAAAAATATTTTAGTAACAATTCCATATTTCCTGGTCTCCTTCCCTTCCGTCAGGGCTCTGTTCAAATTACATCATCAGAAAGGCTTTTGCTCTCTATATTTCTCAATCCTCTTTATTTTTATTCATAGCACTTACTAATACCTGACATATTTATTTATTTACTTGCATTGTAAGCTCCATGAAAGCAGTCCCTTCAGGACTCAGAACAGTGCATGGCATTTAGGAGATACCCAGTATTTGATTAAATAAATGAATTTGCAGAGTCTAGACAATTTATTTTCATATTGCTTCCTCCATTTCATTTTCTCACTGTTGTTACCTATCTACAAAACCGAAGACTTTGAGTGAAAGAATGCAATGGGGGAAGAGCACCCACTGAAACTCAATTTGTAATTTCCAAAAATTTATCAGCTCTCAAAAGCAAGGCTACTTATATATTACACTTAAGATTTTTAAAAGTTTTTTATTTATTCATTTAAGTAATTTCTACACCCAAAGTGGGCTCAAACTCATGACCCCAAGATCAATAGTTGCAAGATCTTCAGATGAGTTAACCAGGTGCCCCACATTTAAGATTTCTTACTAATGAATTAGGAAATAATTTCAACTACTCTAATTTGTAATATAGTAGCTCTCTAGGGATTACTAAAATGTGTAAGCTCTGTTTGTCCTTATACTAAATGGTTTTAAAGATAGTTGCTTCTGTTCTTCACTAGCAGTTTATTTATCTGAATGAAAACAGTTTTCACAAGCCCATGCACTTTACCATGTCTAACTGCAGGGAGAGCAAATGTGTGGCAAATTTATTCTTCCCACAAGCAACTCAGAGAGTGAAAACCGATCACACATTTTCCTGATGAGCAGATGTTGGCTCAATGGTTATCTTAACATAGAGATCCAAAAAGCTACACCAGCAGAGGTGGCATGTGGAATAAAAATTAATTCAGAAAAAAAGATGACAGATCAAATGTTCATATTAAATTTTTGCATTCTGCTATCATTTTTTAATCTCTCTCTCATCTAGTACCCTAAAGTTTTTTTCTCACTGTGTATGGCTTACTTTGCCCTAATCAGATCATTGCTTACCTATTTCCCACATAATTATCTTCTTTTGCGTGATCCTCCAAAATGAAAAACAGCATTTATACAGCTAATTTTAGCTAGTCAAACTCAAGAATTCACCTTGTCCAGAGATTCAAAACTTACCCATTCTCACACAGTGCTTGAGAAATAAAATATATTAATGCTTGTTGAAGGAGCTTATTTCAGATTCACTGATGTAGTTTAACCACAACTTACTTTATTAATAAGGAAACTGAGGCTATGAGAGGTGAGATAACATGCTGAGTTCAAACAGGTATGTGATGGGAAATCCAGGGTTAAAATACAGGTCTACCAAATTCTAGGTTCAAAGACTTTTGGGACCACCACCAGTACAGCCTACTTCTTATAAATGTCTATGTTTCCCCTTAATACACAGGGACAGAGGTTACCTAGAGGGTAGGATGAGGGAGTAAAGATAGTTAAGGCAAAGCAAAAGTATGGTGAAACAGGGATTAAAAAAAAGAGGCAATGTTTACTGCTCATACTGAACTGTTCTTTCCAGATGAAAAATTACATATGTAGGTGTGCAAAATACAGATTTTTAAAAATATAAAAGAGTTAAAACCTGACTAAGAAACTATTTGTATTATGCCTATAATGTACTTTATAAGGTGACCAGATGAAAAACCAATATTGTCCCTTTGGGCAAAAAGAGATGCTTTGGGGGCGCCTGGGTGGCTCAGTGGGTTAAAGCCTCTGCCTTCAGCTCAGGTCATGATCCCAGGGTCCTGGGATCGAGCCCCGAATCCGGGTCTCTGCTCAGCAGGGAGCCTGCTTCCCTTCCTCTCTCTCCGCCTGCCTCTCTGCCTACTTGTGATCTCTGTCAAATAAAAATAAAACCTTAAAAAGAAAAAAAAAAAGAGATGCTTTGTTTGAACTACTTTTTTCATTTAACAACAGTGATAAATATTTTTAAGAAAAAATGTACTAAGGAAAGTGCTGGCACTAATATGATAAAAAAAACCACATTACCTTTGGAGCAAAACAGAAACTTAATCTTTCTTAGTGAGGTATACATTTTAGTACTATACCTACCAATAAACAAACATTATAACTGAAAATACTAGGGTAGAACACTTTGAAGGTTAATTTTGAAACTCTCTAGTTTATTTTTTCCATTAAAAAAAAAAGAGAGCCCTTTGAAAGACACATTTTATTACCTTTTCTTAAAAAAAGAGTCTTAAATAACTTTTCTTAAGAATGCAATAGTGTATATAGCAGAAAAGATCACTTTGGAATTATTTGATAGGAAAATTTTATTTGGTTCCTAGATAACCTGTTAACTTATTGCTGTTTTAGAATACGTTGGTGTCACATGCATAATTACGCTAAATCATTAAGAGAAAGTTCATATCTACTGAGAGCTACTTTAAAAAGAGTAAAGAGTGCATAGCTAGCAAGAAGAAGTATAGCAAGCAGAAGTATAGAACATTTATAAGGGATTGCCAACAAAAATAAGGATAATCTTTAATTATCTAGAAATTCATATGGCCAATATGCACACTTTCTCAACAACGTTGGCTAAAAGGATAATGTGCTACTTATAAAACTGAAATGAAGGGGCACCTGGGTGGCTCAGTGGGTTAAAGCTTCTGCCTTTGGCTCAGGTCATGATCCCGGGTTCTGGGATCAAGCCCCGCATTGGCCTCTCTGCTCAGGGAGCCTGCTTCCACCTCTTTCTGCCTGCCTCTCTGCCTGCTTGTGATCTCTGCCTGTCAAATAAATAAATAAATAAAATCTTAAACAAAGAAACAAACAAAAAACTGAAGTCAAGTAATTTTGTTCTGGTGAAGGTCACTAGTGACTGCTGTTATGGAATCTGACAGAAACTTTTAAATCCCCTTATTGAATTTGACACTGCTAATTCCTTCCTGACTTCCTTTCTCAGTTTCTATCCTCTTGATCTTTCTGGCTAGTCCTCAGTTACTTTTAGGCCTCTCCTGAGGAATCTTTGTCCACTTTAAGATGCTGGTGCTCCCTTCCTCCTGTGAATTCTTCCTTGGTGAATTAATCTACCCTTGTGGTTTCAGTCACAATACATACTGATTTTTACTTAATCTACATAGCAAACCCTCATATTTTATGCTGAGGTTCAGACTCAAAGAAAAATAGCCTGTTAGATATGTTAGCTATGTTAGATATGTTCATTTTTCACATGACCAAAAATGAGATCTTTCTGAAATGCCGTATGTTTAAAAATCGTAAGGGCTTCTTGGAGCTTTCAGGATAAAGTCCAAACTTTCAAATATGAAAAGAATCATTATCATCTGGTATATGCTTTTTCTCTTGAGTTTTCTCTTTTGGTGTGCCTCTATCCCTTGCTATTAAGCTCCAGCCATATGAAAAGATTCTGATGCCAGAGTACAACACACTATTTTCTCTCTGAGCTTTCCCATATACTTGTTTGCTGACTCCCCTACCCTTGCCAAAAGAACTCTTACTTACACTTCCCAATTCAGTTCAGGTGTTACCTCTTCAAGGAAACCTTTCTAAAAATTACCTCATACAACTTCCCACACCACAAACACTACAGCTGGGTTAAGAATACTGTATGTTTGGGGCGCCTGGGTGGCTCAGTGGATTAAGCCACTGCCTTTGGCTCAGGTCATGATCTCAGGGTCCTGGGATCGAGCCCCACATCGGGCTCTCTGCTCAGTGGGGAGCCTGCTCCCCCCTCTCTCTGCCTGACTCTGCCTACTTGTGATCTCTCTCTCTCTCTGTCAAATAAATAAAAATAAAATATTAAAAAAAAAAAAAGAATACTGTATGTTTCCTCAATACCCTGTGCAAACACCTTTTAGAGGTCTGATCTCATGGTCTCATATCAACTAGACTGGAATTTTCTTTAGGGGAGAGTCTGTCTTTTATATCTTTATTCTTCTGAGCTTAGCATGGGAAGTGGCACACAGTAGATGTTAAACAAATGTTTGAATGGTGAATAGGTAAATGAAGGATGACTCATATCCTCTTCTAGAATAAAAGGCATGTGATTTGTGAATATTATTTTCATGGATTTAGAGACATTTTTGCTAATTTCTCGGCTCACTGCTAAAAAATATAGACTACCTTAAATCTGATGGAGAGAAATTGGGGTGTTATTGGAAGTGACATGTGTGTTTTAGGGATGAGTGTGTTTTAGTAAAATGTCAATGCTAAAGTTTTAACTCTTTAGCCAATTTATTCTACCCACTCAGTTTTTCTTAATAGGTGTAGACCTTTAATGAATGTCAGCTCTAAGTTGCCACTCTGGAAATGGGATGACATACCGCCTCTTTTCCTCTGGCATATTTTAACTCTTCATTCCATAACTGCTGTTGTTCAGCCTCTAGGTCCTTGGTTAATTTATTAATGGTCTGTTGCAATTCATTTCTTTCATGATTTATTCTCTCGATGTCTGCAACTGAGTATTTCTGGTTATCAACAATATTCTGCAGGCGAGTATTCTCCTGTTTCATTGTTTCATATTCTAGTTCTGCATTGAAGAAAACAAATTTGTTAAGTTCTTTCAATTCCTACAAAGAAATTGAGGCCGTTATTTATTTATTTTTTCAAACGTTGTTGAGCCAGATTTAATTTTTTTTTTTAACTCAGTCTCTACACCCAACGTAGGGCTCAAACTCACAACTCTAAGATCAAGAGTGGTATGCTCTACTGACTGAGCCAGCCATGCACCCTGATGCCATTATTGAATATACTTGATTAATACGTCTAAATTTCCAAGTTATGTACATATATATTTTTCTCTTCTCTTTTTGGGGATGATTCTATTTGATCCACTTTGTTAACAACATTTCTGAAAGATGATACAACTAAAATTTTATGTTAGAAACTTACTTCCCTATTGGCTTGCATGATTTTCAGAAAGTGCTACATGAAAAAAATACGGCCCCACACATAATGATTAAGAATTATTACACTTAAGAGGGATAGTCTGCCAATGTTCAGTTCAAATGCTTTTTATACTCCAGCATGATTCCTGCAATAAGTCAAAAAGCCCACAAATTCTTCACAAATATAAAAATATTTATGTTCAAATATATCACTTTATTCTTATTCATGGACATTTTCAGTAGTTTGATCAAACAGTAAGTAACTACAGTGGTTAAGTTCTTGCTCTACTTACCAAAATTTTTTTTAAATATTTATTTATTTGAGAGAGTGTGAGTACAGGTGGGAGGGGCAGAGGGAGAGAGAGAGAGAATCTCAAGCAGACTTCACACTAAGCAGAGCCTGACGTGGGGCTCGATCTTGATCCCAGGACCCCAAAATCATGACCTGCGCTGAAACCAAGAGTCATATGCTTAAATAACTGCACCACCCAGGCGCCCTTCTATTTACCAAAATTTATAAGCAAGAATGAGTATATTATTGTACTAAGACAAAATGATACTTACAAACAGCAAATGATCATGCAAAGGGCAAGAAAAGTTATCAAACTTAAAATATTTGGGGTTATATAGAATGGTATTTTCCAAACTTTTGTTATTCATAGCTTATAAAGAATATGACAGTACTTTTAAGTAGGCTGGAATGGATGGATGAGAATATGCATGACCAAATGGGCCAAGACAATCATTCCATGGGTTTACAGGATCAAGATCTTGGCTTCGTTATAACTCATTTGTAGCACTGTTCTTGTGAAGTTCCACATTTGAGTTCAAAATAAAAATAGATGAAGTAAAACATTATATATTTATCACAGGAATTCGCACAAAAAATCCACAATGTATATCCATCCATCTATCTTTCTCTCTCCCTTCCTCTCTATTTATATCCAGACAGTTTAATTAGGTCTCTTTGATTCTTAGCCGTGAGTGACTTTAAATAATCATGAAAGGGGTGCCTGGGTGGCTCAGTGGGTTAAAGCCTCTGCCTTCGGCTCGGGTCATGATCTCAGGGTCCTGGGATCAAGCCCCACGTTGGGCTCTCTGCTCAGCGGGGAGCCTGCTTCCCCCTCTCTCTCTGCCTGCTTCTCTGCCTACTTGTGATCTCTGTCTGTCAAATAAATAAATAAAATCTTTAAAAAAAAATTATGAAAGTTAAAATACTCAGAATAAAAATGTCTTAGGTTAAGTTATAAAAATTATCTCAAACTAAATCAATCTGGAATAGTAAATGATGGCTAAAGTATCTCTCTTACCTCTTTAGCTTGCAATTATGGGGAAAAAAATTCTCACAAGAAAAGTAGGAATATGGAAATTCTCTTGATAAATACCAATGAGGAAGATAGACTATTATAAAGTATTGATTTAAATGCATTACAAATATATTTTTTCAAAAATATTTTATTTATTTGTCAGAGAGTGAGAATGAGCACAGGCAAGGGGAGCAGCAGGCAGAGGGTGAAGCAGGTTCCCTGCTGAGCAAGGAGCCGATGTGGGACTTGATTCCAGGACCCTGGGATCATGACCTGAACTGAAGGTTGATGCTTAACTAAATGAGCCACCCAGGCATCCCTGCCTTACAAATATTGTTATGATAAAAAATTAGTCTATGGCTTCTTGTCATCACGGAGAACAAATGTTAGGAGCCAAGGGTAAATTATTTAAAGGCTTGGTTTAGAGCAAATCTAATATATGTAATCAGAATTATTTGGAAAAAATAAGCTGATTTGAGCAAATACTCCATATCATTATTATCTTTGACTTGACAGATGGTTAATATTATATAGACTAAGCATTAAATCAAATATCCTAAGGACTATCTACACAAATCCTATGTGAGACAGACACAATCTGTAAAATCCTACAAGAATAAAACTGAAGTGGACAAATACCTAGAAAAATAGTACAATAGGACCATAGGATTATTCATTTTATAAAGTGCCATCCAATGGCTCTGTGATCTATGAATACTTCCCTTTGCTTGCCTTCTGGCAGTACAGAAATATCAATCCATGTGTTACGGTATTTTTAATTTTACAGTTAGGACTGATATGTGCTTATGAAAAACAAGGTTAGGAACTCATAGGATATAAACACACTTTCTTTAACTGGGCTTTTGCTTCCAAAGAACTGTAGTACTTTCATCTTTCCATCTTACTTTTTCAATCAGCGTAAGTTGCCAAGTGGTTTAGGAGGTAGTAGTAATAAGACAATTGTAGCAGACTGAAGCCAGGAGAGGTTTAAGAATCTGGCTTATTAATTACAAGGCAGAATAGAATATATATTTATATCAGGTATCATATGTTTTTAGATTAGCTCCCTCTTGGCTTTAAAAAATCAGACAACTGAGAACATGTTAGAAGGTGTACTAGGTTGAATAATGGTTACCCAAACATATGAAATCCTAAATTTGTAAATATTTCTTTATTTGGAAAAGGGGCAGATATGATTAAATATTTTGAGATGAGATTATCTCATCTCATTATTATGCCCTGGATTATCCAGTGGGTCCTAAATGACATCATAAGTGTTCTTAAAAGATAGAGGCTGAGAGAAACAAACACAAACAGAAGAGGAGACACACAGACAGAGAAAAGGCAATGTGAGGATGAAGGCAGAAATTGGAGTGACATGGACAAAAGCTCAGGAATACCATCAGGAAACAGAAGCTGGAAGAGACAAGGAATGAATTCTCCCCTAGAGTCCTTGGAGGGAGCTTGGCTGTGCTAAATTTTGGACTCCTGGCCTTTAGAACAAATTTCTATTGTTCTAATCTACCAATTTTGTGATATTTTTCGATAGCAGCCTTAGAAAACTAATACATGCAGAAGGCATTGAAAACTTGGTGGCCTGCTACAGCCATTCATCACTAAAGAAAAAAATGATGTGGATGACAAAGTTGTCTGTGTATGTGATAAAACCCAGGTAGGTCCGCATTCCAGTCTGAATGTCCTCTTTTAGCATTGGTTGTGCTTACCTACTCTAGAGATTTCTTCATCAAGACCATTCAGTTTCTGGTCAAGAATGGCTGAATGAGACTCCAAATTGCTCATGTATGCCTGATATTTTTGAACATCTGCTTGTAAGGAAGTTTTCAATTTTCTCAATGACTCCAGACGATTCTTTAAAAGAAAAAAAAATTCTAATTGATAACCGTTCCTTTACTTGAAAATAACACAATATTATTGAAATTCATCTTAGAGAAAGGTATATTAGCATTTTCTATCCCTTTTAGAGGAAGCGAAAGAACTAAAAGGGAACTTTGCTGTTATGTTATTACCTAATTAAGAAGATGTACTTTTCGGGAAGTCAGTTTGGGATGCAAAAAGTCAAGGGCCAGAATGAAAAAGCACAAACATTTAAAATCTGATGTTTTACAGAACAGTCTAGGCAATTCAGTAATATTAATACCCAAAATAAAATTAGGTATCTGGATATTATCATCTAGCTTTTAGAAAGCTCTTAGAATACAGTACATTATATAAACACACTTATCGCCATTCCCTTTCACTAACTACATAACTCAGGGCTTCTTATAAATTGTGGTCCCTAGAGGTGTATAACATGGGGATCTTGTTCAAAGGATCTTTTTGGCCTTATGTAAATAGGTAAGACTCTTTCATCATATTCTGAACACCATTAGTTCAAGACTGATAGATCACAAGGGAAAACAAAGCTCTAGAGATACCAAACATGTTTTCATGGAGAGTTCTGTCCTATGTAAAAAAAAAATTAACATTTAAGAAGCTTATTTGTTAATTATTATTATTATTTTTTTTGGATAAAGAAATAGCTGGTGTTCTCTAAGGAGATCGAAGAGTCCAAAACAGCTAAGTATATAAACCTATTCATGAAATAAGCATGTTTACTAACCGGTTCTTTTTCTCTTTCTTGTTCCAATCTTGCAATCTGTTCATTCAGTGCTTTGTTTTTTGCTGCTAATGATTCCAGCTTGGAAGCATCTATATTAAACAAATCCTCTGGAGAGAAAACCCCAAAACTTAGTAAGATCTCAATTCTGCCTAGAAACATTTTTCCCCCAGGTCTTCACCATTGCTCTTTCCCTTATTTTCTTTTTGGTCTCTGCTCAAAATGCTACCAGTGAAGGATATCCTACCCTCTAAAATAGCAAAACTTTCCATCCACTACACTTTCTACCCTCTTACCTTTCTTTATTTTTGTTCTTGGAGTTACAACCCTTTGATTTATGGTTGTTAATTTGATTATTATCTCTAATAGAGGTAACTTCATAGGACAGGGATTTTCTCTCTCTTATTCATTACTGTATCCTCAGTGCCTAAGGTGACTTGCCCACTGTAGGTATACAATAAATATTGTGTCAATAAATGAATTCACTAGAGGCTTTTTATATTAGATCACTATGAATTTTCCTCTTTTAAAATGAAACATCATTTACCTTGCTCCCTTTCTTATGCTGACAAGCTGAAACTGTCCTGTTATTTCAGGAAGATATGTCCAATGGGAACATAGGGGAAATGCTTTCACCTTTTGTGCCAATAGTGGCAAGGTGATATTCTTCTGTTTTGACTGATTTCATTGAAGAAACAGTTTTACACATCTTAAATTTATCTGTTTTACCCACCATTCTATCATTTTACATTTAAGACTATTTCAATAAAGGAAAAAAGATTAAATTAATTCCTCTGGACCACTTTAGAGTTAGCTAGGAAATACTGAATGTCCCTAGGTTATAACAGAGTGGAAATATAATGAAGAATTTCTTTCACTGGAAGTATATTGGTCCATTAACTGCCTGCCACACATTTTGAAGTGACCTTAAGACTTCTCACTAATTGGTAATTTCTCAAACAATAAAGCAAGAATATCATAGGAATATCACAGGAATAACATTTGCTGTTTATCTTCTGTGTTCCTGGTAGTGTGTCTGATATTTTACATACATGGTCACCTAATCTTGTAAAACCTCATTAGACAGGTTAAGTAATTTGTTAAGGTCACGTAGCCAGGAAGAGTTTTGCCTCAGGTCTGACTCCAAAACTGGGATTCTTTCCTGCTTAACTATCACTTCTCTCCACCAAAGAAACAATGAAGACAAAAATTAGTAGGCATCAAAACACATTTAGAGTAGTTCACATAAACTGGGTGTGGTAAAATGAGCTACAACTCCACAAAAAGAGTTTAATACATGAGTAATAGCAAGCACAGTAGGAATGAGAACACTTACTCAGCTTTGACTGCAACTCTGCATTCATCTCTTCAAAACTGTCAGCTCCAGTCATGAAACTCTCATAGCATTTTATGGTGTAGTCCAAAAACAACTGATTGGGTTAAACAGATTTAAAAACAAAGCTATTATTCTCTATTTAGTTTGTTTCATTTTTCTAAGTGAAAATTTAAACTTGAATTAAAAAAAAAGTCAGGAATACTTAGTTATAAGAACTCCTATAAATGAGACACAAACCTAGGATCTATCATTAATTATGTTGCACAGACTTACTCAGTCTGCTACTTGTAATGTGACTGAAGATAATAAAGAACACTTAAATTAGGATAAAGGTGATACTTAGTAAACAGTAAAGAAACCATACATTCAGAATTTTGAGGTCAAACAAGGAAGCTTATTAACAAATATAATTCAACATAAAATGCTCATTCATCTTTATGCAATCAACCTTATGAAAAACTTAAATGAATGATGATGATGTTAAGTCCAATTAAACTAAGTCTAGCTGTGAAAATCAGAATGAAGGCTATAGTTACATTGTAACTTCAGTCTAAAAGAATGGCATGGTTAGTAGATATCTAAATAGTAGAATATTAGCAGTCTTAATATTTATCCAAGAGAAAGTAACACTATATTTTGCCATTATGAGGTGTTTTGGTCACTGAAGATGCATGCTTTGTTAGGAGGTATGGATGGCTGATTAGAATTTTCCAAAGCCTATCTGAAATAAATATCCCTCAAGACAAACCAATTCCCTTTGCGCTGATTCTTTGCTAATTAAACAATCTCCATATTACTTGGTTGATATGGAAAGGGTACCCTAAATAGGCAGAATGAGTATTCCTCCAACTAGAAAGGTATACCACTGATGATAAATTAATATATTTTCATTCTATTTCAGATCAGTTTCTTTTTTTTTTTTTTTTAAGATTTTATTTATTTGTCAGAGAGAGAGGGAGAGACAGTGAGCGAGCATAGGCAGAGTGGCAGGCAGAGGCAGAGGGAGAAGCAGGCTCCCTGCTGAGCAAGGAGCCCGATGCGGGACTCGATCCCAGGATGCTGGGATCATGACCTGAGCCGAAGGCAGCCGCTTAACCAACTGAGCCACCCAGGCGTCCCTCAGATCAGTTTCTTGTGAATTTGGTGACAATGAATCAGTTTCTTTAAGCTTGGTCAATTTTGATTTTGCAGATATAAAAAAATTAAATTTCTACAAATTAATTCTGCATTAAATTTCTACAAATTAATTCTAAAATTAATACAAATTAAATTTTAGTAGCAGAGTCAAATGCTCTGCTACTAACAAACTGAGTTTCTGGATCCACAAGGTGAGGCTCAGAATCTGGTGAAATTGGATACTTTAATAACCTTCTTTAAAATATTTTCAAATAATATTTTATACAGAGCAGCGCTTTAAAATTTCTAAAGTCCTGCTCTATATATTGTCATTTGAAATAACAGCTAATCAGTAAGAATAACTTACTGGTTTAACCTTTAGGATAAATGTTAAAAAATTTAATATTTAGTAAGGGTTGTATTTGGCTGCAAAACGAGGTACAGATAAATCTAGTCCAGGGCACATATTGCAACATGGGAGGATAATTCTCTGGAGTAGGATCCAAGGCTTTCTAACTGCTTCTCCAGCAGGGGTCATTGCTGAAGCAGTAAAAGGTATGGTTACTCTGTTTAAAAAAAAAAAGTAATCATACCTCTTTGACCTATTTCCCAGGTAGTAATAAAAAATGAGACTAAAGTTTCTTGCCAATTTCTTTTTATGGCAAATGCTCCAAAGAGTGTTGATTAGAATTAGCACAGAAAATAAGTTTTCTTTTTAGGGACCTGCATGGTGATTGACTTCTTACATGTGCTAGGGCACATTAATTTTAATCTTAATATTATAAATCTGTTCCTTGGAGGTTGTATTTGCTTTATTCAGACACATACATTTGCTTATTTTAGGAAATAGGGTGAGATTAGTTACATAGTTTAGGCTCCAGTAAAGTATGGATTGGGAACCAACTTAGACCATGTTGACTTTTATCTCAGTCCCTTTTGGAAGCGGTAACTTGGATCTAAGTGGTAATACGCCTAACTAAAAAGGCCAAAACAAAACATAAACCCTACATGTGTATTTTAAGATTCAAAGACTTATGTTGTCTATTGACAAAGAACTATACTAGACTTATGTTGACAGTAATGCTATCTTCATTCTAAAAGGTAGGCAAGGAAAGAAATGTTACATTTATATATAAGAAAATAACATGTTATGCTTTAATTCCAATTTCCATGCATTTTCTACTTACTTAGTTAACATTTAATTAATTAATTTAAAAAAAAGATTTATTGGGACGCCTGGGTGGCTCAGTTGGTTAAGCGGCTGCCTTCGGCTCAGGTCATGATCCCAGCGTCCTGGGATCGAGTCCCATATCGGGCTCCTTGCTCGGCAGGGAGCCTGCTTCTCCCTCTGCCTCTTCCTGCCACTCTGTCTGCCTGTGCTCACTCTGTCTGACAAATAAATAAATAAAATCTTTAAAAAAAAAAAAGATTTATTTATTTTAGAGAGAGAGAGAGAGAGTGCGAGTGAGTACACAAGCATGTGGCCGCTCATGTGGGAGGAGCAGCAGAGGGGGAGGGAGAAAGTCTCAAGCAGAATCCAAGCTGGGCATGGAGCCAGCTGCAGGACTTGATCCCATGACCCTGAGATCATGACCTGAGCTGGACACTTAACCAACTGCACCACCCAGGTGCCTCACTTAGTTAACATTTAAAATTTCTATGCCTACTTAATTTTAAGAAATTACAATGTGATTCCAAGAATAAATTTAAGATGAAAAAAATTCAATTTTAAAAGTTTTTCGGGAAGCAAAAAGACAAACTCTACAAAAGACTATATTAATTATTTTAAAAAAGATTTTTATTTATTTTTGGGAGAGAGAGAGTAAGAGAGCATGAGTGGGGGGAGGAACAGAGAGAGAAGTAGAGCCCCCTGAGCAGGAAGCCTGAGGTGGGGCTCCACCCGAGGACCCTGGGATCACGACCCGAGCCAAAGGCAGACAACTGACTAAACCAAAGGCAGACAACTGACTCAGCCACCTAGGTGCCTGACTGTATTAATTTCAATAGTGACACAGTTAAAATACCAAGATTACTAGTGTTTGTGGTAATGTAAGGTACCTTATTATGCATAATTCCATCTTCAGTTTCTTCTCCCCAAGGCTGTCCATCATCGAATAAAGGTGAGCTCTCTTTCATGGCATTATGTAACTAGTAAGTACACAGTCAACATATTTAAGTTGATGAAATGTGAGAAAAACATATAGCTTTCCTGTTTTGTAACATTTGTTTTAGTGTCATTTTTAGAAGCATTTACATTATTGCAGGGCTGAAAGTCTCTAGAGAGATCATATTATTGAGCATTAAAATGTAATCCTTTTGCTATTTTAGCAACGTAATCCATTAGAATTAGAAAAGGATGGATTCCATATTTACTTCTATAAAATATGCTGATGTTTATACTACTATTAATTCATTGAGAGCATATATACACTTTTTGATGCAACTATGAGAATCTAAAAAAAAAAAAAAGCCTGCCACGTTAAAGGCGAAACAAAAAGGATTATTCTTCTTTTATATGAACTCAAATCTGGTGCTTAAATGTTATCTACAGACTCCTTCAGTATGTATAAATATGAACTTCAGATTGATCACAATATGAAATATTCAGAAACGCAATTGTTAAAGCTTAAAAGTGATAACAGATAATACATTACAGCAAAACAGATGTTTATAATAACCAAAAGGAAAATGGCTAAGGGTTTTTAAGGCAAAGAAATTCCATTTTGGAACACCTATTTTTATAAATTGTTTTAAAAATACAACATTCCAAACATGAAAAAAATCACTAGAAAATGTAAATGAAATTACTATGAAATGTAAACATATATGTATCTAGTATAATGCACAGTAAGGTTCTAAGAGAAGTACCATGCATTAGGAATGAAAAAGGAATGTGGTTTCTACTAAAAATATTTCATTAATTTTTCTTATCCTAGGACTTACATATCAGATTCCTAAGTTCTTAGCCCAGAGTTGCTTGCCATATCTACTTCTATCCTATTCCAAAGACACTCATATAAGACTTTTTGTACATCTAAGGTGAATGCAGGCAAACTCTATTAACTCATCTTTTACGACTTCTTCCTTTGACAAGGCCTCAATAATCAGATTTTTAAAAATTTATTTATTTTTAAAGATTTTATTTATTCATTTGAAAGAGATACAGAGACAGAGAAAGAGAGAGAGCACAAGCAGGGGGAGAGGCAGAGGGAGAAGCAGACTCCTGCTGAGCTGGGAGCCCAACATGGGGCTTGATCCCAGGACCTGGAGATCATGACCTGGGCTGAAGGCAGATGTTTAACCATCTGAGCCACCCAGGCACTCCACAATGAGATTTAACTAAGTCTGAAAGACATGTAGGGCAGAGCCCAAGATGAAGAACAGAATCTTCTACCTTGTTATCAGGGTAGATAAGTGTTTCTGTTGCTTTGTCAAAGGTCCGTGTGAAAATTCTCGATATTCCATTAAGTTAAAAAAAGACCCTTATACAGGGACAAACAACTCACCAAGAGCTATATAAAACATTACTAAAGAATTAAAAGTTCTTCTGAACTGAGGATATTTGGTTGAAACAGTTTCAACCTGAAACTGTATAGAGATAACCAGAAATGTGGATTTGAGTAATATTTTTTCAGTAAAAGGTGATTATTTCCAAGTATGCCACTTCTCTATATAGTGAAATATAAGAGAGGAGAAAAGAACTCGGAAAGCCTGAGCCTGCCCCTCTGCCCAAGCAGGGGAGTTAATCCATAGTTCCACCCACTGCTCAGTGTAGCTCTTAGCCCTACCTGACCAGAAAGCCTGTCTGGACTCCTGAAATGCTTCTCAGCTCAGAAATACCTGAGCTAAGAGCGGAAGGCAGAAATGATCATCCACTGAGCAAAGCTAGTGACCTCATTTGGACAGTAAACTTGGGGCATGAGTTGGTTTAAGTCAAGATCACAAAGAGCAACTGGGGCCTGTTCTCCTGCTCTGCTCAGGGAGCAGAACTAATTCACAACCTTACCCATGGCTAGTACAGCCTCTGGCTCTGTCCAAGCTGGAAACCTAGCTGGAACATCTGGAAAACTGCCTGGCTCAGGAGCTGGTGAAGAGAGCTTGGTTGGGGTTTTGATCATCTGCAGAGGAAAATCAGCAACCCCGTCTGGCCAGAGTCTGGAGCACAGGTTTGCCTCATTTGCTTCCCAAGAAGAATCTTGCCAGCCTTGGGTCTGTTCTCTTTCCTCCACTGTTAGGAAATCTGATCCATAGCCCTGTCCACTGCTGAATACAACCTCCAACCCTGTTAACCAGAAAAACTTACCAGAGCTCATGGGAATCTCAATAGCCTCCCCTCTAGCCCCAGTTACAGCAATTGAGTGGAGAACCTGCTCAGTGGCTCTGTTTCTGCAGACCCAAGACAACAGCCATGTTATTCGGGGAGCTAAGCATGCAATTCTCTCTGATTTGATTCCCAAAAAGCTTTGCTGGCCAAGGCTTGATCTGAAACCCCAGTAGGAAAGGGAAGATAATTTATGGTGCTATCCAAAGCTGAAGAGTCTCCAGCGCCACCTGACCAGAAAACCTAACCAGAGCACCTGGGAATATGGCAGGGAACCAAGCCAGCAGTCTTCTAATGTAGAGTAGTACTTTCCCTTCTCCCCTAACCTCACAGCTTGGGCAGTGACCTTTCCCCAAAATAGACCCTGATATAAGCCCCACCTAACCAAGTACATTATATATCTAGATACATCTAAAAACCCAATCTGAGCTGACTGGTAAAGAACTGTCTCTAAAAAAGAACCTGTCAAATATGGAAGAAGAGACCACTTACTCGAATGTGCAGGTACCATCATAAGGAATCAAGGATCATGAAAAATAAGGTAAACATGACATTACCAAAGGAAAACTAATAAAGCTCCAATAACTGACCCTACAGAAATGGAGATCTATGAATTAATTCAGAATAATCCTCTCAAAAATATTTACTAAGGTATAAGAACACACAGCCAACTAAACAAAATTAGAAAAACAATGTATGAACAAAACAAGAAATTCAATGAAGAAACAGACACTATTAAAAAAAAATCAAATGAGAGCTGAAAAAAAAAAGGCTGATCTAAAGAATTAAACAGAGAGCTTCAAAAGCAAAGTCAACCATGCAGAAGAAGGAATCAGTGGGCTAGAGGACAGGACATTTGAAATTATCCAGTCACATAAACAGAAAGAAAAAAGAATGAAAAAGAGAAGAAAGTGTATGGGACTTATGGATCATCATCAAATGATATAATATCTGCATTATGGGAATCTCAAAAGGAGAAGAGAAAGAGAAGGGCACAGAAAGTATAAAGCAACAAAGACTTTAAACAGTAAGAGATGAAAGTATAAAGTATAAAAATAAAGTATAAAGCAATAAGAGACTTAAAGCAGTAAGAGATGAAAACTTCCCAAATATAGAAGAAAAATGGACATCCAGATCCATGAAGCACACAGGACCCCAAACAGGGCTATGTTGAGACTATTATAATTAAATTGTCAAAAATCAAGACAAAGAATTTTGAAAGCAGAAAGAGAAAAAAGAGAAGTTACATACAAGTTACATACAAGAAAACCCCCGTAAGAAGGTGGAATTCTCAATAGAAACTTTTTAGGGCAGGAAAGGGATGGCATATTCAAAATGTTGAAAGGAAAAAAACTGTCAACCTAAAATACTGTATCTGGAAAAACTGCCCTTTAGAAATGAAGGAGAGATATAGACTTTCCAACATAAAAGCTGAGGGAGTTCACCACCACAAGACCTGCCTTACAAGGAAGGTTACAGAGAGTTCTTTGAGTAGAAGCAAAAAGATGCTAATTAACACTGTAAAAACATATGAAGGTAGTGTAAAACTCATTGATAATGAGAAACATACAAAGTCTTCTTTTCTAATGTGGTGGTGTGTAATTCACTTATGACTCTAGTTTAATAGTTTAAAAAATAAAAGTATTAAAAAGAACCATAACTGCAATAACCTGTTATTGGAAACACAACATAAAAAGGTATGTAAACCGTAACATCAATAACCTAAAATGTAAAAGGGGAAGTGGAAATGTAGAGTTTATGAATGTTATTGAAGCTATCAGTTTAAAATAGAATGTTATAGCTATTTTTTTTAAAATTAGGTTCTACACCTAGCATGGAGCCCAGTGTGGGGCTTGAACTCATGACCTGAGATCAAGACCTGACATCAAGAGTTGGACACTTAACCAACTGAACTATCCAGATGCCCTAAATATTATAGTTTTAAAGATATTTTATCTAAGCCTTATGATAATCACAAGGGAAAAACATGAAGTAGATACATAAATAAATGATAGTCAAAGTATGCTGATACCAAAGATCATCACATTTCAAAAGAAGATAGTAGGATAAGGACCAAGCAGAACAACGGATCTACAAAACAGAAAACTATGAACAAAACGGCAATAAATCCTTACCTATGGATAATTACTTTAAGTGTAAATGGATTAAGCTTTCCAACCAAAAGACACAGAATGATTGAATGGACAAAAACAAGATCCAAAAATAGGCTGCCTACAGGAAGCTCACTTTAATTTTAGAGACACAGACTGAGAGTGAAGGGATGAAAAAGATGTATCAGACAAAACAGACTTTAAACTAAAAATGGTAGAAAGAGACAACAAAGGTCATTACATAATGATAAAAGAGTCAATCCATCAGAAGATAAAATATTTATGCAACCAACATGGGAGCACCTAAATATATAAAGCAAATACTAATAGAACTAAAAGAAATAACAGCAATACAATAATAGTTGGAAGACTTTAATACTACACTCTTAACAATGGGGAGATCATCCAGACAGAGAATAAATAAATTGCAATTTGAACAACACTACAGACCAAATGGACTCAACAACCATAAACAGAACATATCCAACAACAGCAAAATATACATTCTTCTCATGAGTACAAGGAAAATTTTTTAGGAGAGACCATATATTAAGTCATAAAACAAGTCTTGGTATAATTCAAGAAAAAATCATACCAAGTATCTTCTCTAACCAAAATGGTATGAAACTAGAAATCAACAATAGGAGGAAAACTGAAAAAGTCACAGGAACATGAAAGTTAAATATCACTCTCCTGAACAACCAATGTAGCAAACCAGAAATTAAAGGGGAAATGAAAAAGTATCTTGAGACAAATCAAAATGGAAACACAACATACCAAGCTGTAGCTAAACCAGTTTAAAGAGGGAAGTTTACAGCTACAAATGCATACATCAAGGAAAGAGATCCCAAATAAAGAAACCTAGCTCTACACCTCAAGCAACTAGAAAGAGAAAACCAAAATAAGTCCAAAGTTAGCAGAAGGAAGGAAACAATAAAGATTATTTAAATACAATGAAGTTATAAAAATGGTAGGGAAAAAAGTAGAAGAAATTTTTTTTTTTTTTAACATCAGAGACTAAAGGAGGCCATCCTAAGTCTGGCTAAATTTCTAGGACTCTGTTAAGTGGGAAAGATAATTAGAACAAGAAACCTATGATGTCTCACTGATTCTTATAATCTCTCATTGATTCTTCTAGTGTTCAGTTCTACCACCTCAAGCAAACCAATATAGCGAGGAGAAAATTTCTACCTATATAATAGATTTGGAGGCATCTCCAACAGAGGTCCCTCTCCAACAGAAGCCAAAGCAGGTACTCCATGAGATCTTGCATCACTGTGGAAATGCTATCTCCTAACCACTTATGAATGACATAAGCTGCTTAGTGAAACAAGGGTAAAGCATTCTATTGACAAGAGGAGTATTTGGTAGTGGGAAAAGAGAGGTAGTTATCCAACGTCCATGGATATCACTGAGGAGAAACAGATTGAATGCACAGACATTATACATAAAGTTCAATAAAATGTGAGTTGTATTAATGGACTATGTCATTGGATTTCTACTCTTATCTTGACAATGGTGGTGCTGAAAGTACTGAGATGTCTTCTGGGTCAAAATCCAACCACCCAGTGCCTGCCTGTATTTTGTCAAGGGATTGTCAATTGCCAAGAGAATGTCAGGACAACAGTATTAGTTTTAGGGATTTTAGCACTAAGGACAGGAAACTCAGAAACTGTAAAAGGAAGGAAAAAAACTATAAAAGGAAGAGACTGAACTAGACTAGATAACAATTTGTATTTCTCAATAGTGAAAATACGGCACATAAATAAAAAAAAAAAAAAGGGAAAAAATATCTGTACCATATCCATATGAGCTAATTACTCCAATCTGACTGTTTTTGATGTTCAAAATGGTGTTCCTATAAATCAATAAGAAAATAGAAAAATGGCAAGACACAAATAGGCAGTTGTAATAAGTGTGAAATATATTCAAGTTGAGAAGAAAAATTGCAAATATAAAAAAAATCATGTTTTCACTCATTTGTTTAAAATATTGATAAATATAAGCAGTTTTATAAAGGTTAAAATTAACAGAAGCAAAAAAAAAGAGACATAAAATAGGGCAAAAAAGTCCACAAGAAATAGCAATGACAAACCATACAAAAAGAAAATTGCTTTTATAACATATATATATTAGGCTATTTTTTTCACTTTTCAAGTGGTAAAGATTTTAAAAGAATGATGTGGATGCCATGGGAAAATGCATATGCTCACATTGTTGAGGAGCTTTTAACTGGTGCAAGTTTTCCACAGAGAAATTTGTCAATATACATCAAAAGTTGAAAGAAAAAAACCCACATACTTTGCATAGCAAAAATGGGCCTGTAAAACTATAGCCCAAGGAAATGTTTTAAATTGTTGTCTCTGAGTTGTGGGATTATGGGTATATCACTTTCTGTGTATTTCTGTATTTTCCAAAATTTTTTGCAATGAATATGAATTTTAATTAATAAAGGGGAAAAAACCAAAGTAATGTTATGTATATAATGAGGGCAATAATTTCCTACTTTTTTTTTTTTTTAAAGCTTTAAAATCTCATGAAAACAAATAATTCCCTTGCCAGTGTGGTAATTCCTTACTCTCACCTCTAGAAGCATTTATTAAGAGTCTTAAGAACTTAAAAGCAAATGTGCTTTGGAAAATGAAAACAGTTGCAAACTTTGAGATAACTGGCAAAAGACATAGAGAAATAACACTATCATAAGGAAAAAAAAAATCTTTCCTACATATACATTTTAAAATGAAAAACCAAATACCTTGATGCAGTCTATCAGCCAAACCAAGGCTGCCACAATGTGTGGCCATGTATGAGGGGCACCCACTGTATACATGGAGCTTTTGGATAATGCAAAAGGATACCTATGAAAAATTAGAAAAAAAAATAGAGGCCACCAATGTTAGTTTTTGTGAAAATAAGGCTAAATTTGGCAAGAAGTTACATTAGAAAAATTCCACATATATACCCCCAGTCTTGACTTATTTAGAAGATATTTCTTAAGATTTCATCCTTGGTCATCTTATTCTGAAATGAGATTTCAGAATCTCATTGGTTTTTTTCTCTGCAGATTTCATGCATGTATACCTAACACTGTAGAAATTGATTTATAACTAGTATGCTGGACTTCTCTCCTAAAAGATTTTGTGTTCTCTCAAATTCAATGTACTCCAAATAAGCTACATGTGTATACTCAAATCCATTCCTTCCCATGTTTACTCTACACAGCCATTCTTGACTTTACCCACCCCATTTTCTCCAGGCCTCCTATCTTGTCTTTTTTGCTTCTATAAAATCTGTGGTATCCAGCCCATCCTATCTATTCCTCATCATCTCAGTATTTGGAAAGCCTTATGAACTATCTTCTATAGTTCTGCAATAACCTTCAAACAGTGGTTTTTCTTGCCTTTTAAATTTATCCTAAGATATACTGCTCGCAGTGATCTTAAAATATATGATTTTTCTAACTCAGAATATTTACAAATCAGTTGAGTCTGATTCTTCTTTGTGTTTCAACAATCTCTCTAGGCTAATAAATATGACATACAAACCCAAGATCTTTAAAGATTCTTGGAACCTCTTCTTCAAACTTTGTGTCAGGAAGTTCATACGAAGGGCACAGGAAGCCATAAAGAAAAGTGAAGATCTTTAGGAAGTCTTTAACAGAAGGAGCTTGTAGAGATTTCATGGATACGCTATACGCATAACCATTTTCTGTAAGAAACTACAATAATTTTTATGAAACATCAAACACTTTATAATAGAAAAATTATTGGGAAATACTTAAGAGAATATAAAATACCTCACAGAGTTGTCGAATACACTGCTGAATGAATGCTTTGTCATTAAGTGGTCGTGGGTCCTTGATTTTTTCAGAACTGGAAAATATACCAAATTGACTATTCCGGGATCCATGTCCACTAGTTCTGGAAACATAAACAGCCAGTCAAAAGTATTTCTGGCAGTGGTCAAGTCTAAATTATTTCAAGGTGATCTTGTATTTTACTAGCAGCAACATCAAAGTTCAATTCTTTTATTTAAAGCAGAGAAAAAGGGCAAATCATGATAAGTATAAAATGAGATGGGAAGAAAAACGCACTGTGGTGCTTTGCATTCGTAACATCATCACCTAAGAATGTGCATTTTGAGTCCACTAGATCTTCTGTAAAACCATTCTCCAAGTTTATTCAGTAATTCAAGTCCTCTCGTCATCCTTTTTAGCCTTTCATGATTGCTCCTTCACTCTTAACCCCTTCATTTGCCATCATTTCTTGTGGGAAAATTGCTTTTGAGACGTTAAAATAGGTTGTGTATGCTTTTTCTCTTGAATATTTTTGTGACATGCAATACTATGTATCTGATTGTTATTTACCATAAATTTACATGGTGCAACTTTTTAGTCATTAATGGATGCAACATATATGTTCCATTCTAAGCCTTCCCCCCAAAACAAAACTTTGTATTTTTATAATGGTTCCTTTTCCTAACTTTGTAGCCTGATTTCGCTAACAACTGTAGCTTATTAAATACCCTTAGAATAAGGGGTGCCTGGGTGGCTCAGTGGGTTGGGGCCTCTGCCTTCGGCTCAGGTCATGATCCCAGGGTCCTGGGATCGAGCCCCGCATCAGGCTCTCTCCTCAGCGGGGAGTCTGCTTCCTCCTCTCTCTCTGCCTGACTCTCTGCCTACTTGTGATCTCTGCTGTCAAATAAATAAATAAAATCTTAAAAAAAAATAAATACCCTTAGAATAATAATTTTCTTTATTGAACATATGCCACAAAACTGAGATACAATGGACATTGGTGTAATATTTGAACTCTGTTCATCAGAGATCTATTTCTCCCTGCAAGTTCGCTTATTGCTTTCAACTTCTCTCCTGCCAAAGCTCTAAAAGTTCTTTAGCTTGGGCCCTCTCATTCCACAGCCTGGATTAGCTATTTTTTCCCCTGAGAATTTGCTAATTTGAGAACCACTTTTCTATATACTGTTATTATTTATTTTTTTACCAAAAGGAGTACATGTATAGACTCAGCTGTTACTCTACACAAAACTGCACTATTAGACATCATTTTAAGTTAAAAGAGAATACCCTAACCAATCAAAATACTGTATCATTCAATTTATAGCTTAAGAGCACAAGGCCTAGAACCAGAGTTTGTGGTTTCAAATTCTACCTCTTGTTTCTAGTTGTATGACCCTAAATAAATTAATCTCTGTGCTTCAATTTCCTTTTCTATAAATTGGATACAATAACAGTATCTATTCACAGGGCAGCTCTGAGGATTGATTAAAAAAGTACAGACAAAATACTTAAAAAAATGTTTGGCTCAGAAAATGTTAGATTTTATAATAATTATCATTATCTCTGAGGTTCACCACTGAGGGAAAAGTTACAATACAAAAATGTCTTTAGATTCTTCATCAGCTGGAATGAATACCAGAAAGAGCTTAATTTGGTTTCAAGGCAAAGACTTTTCATAATGTAACAAACATTTCATCTCTGAATATTTTCAAAACAACTGAACAGGTTTGCCTTAAAACAGTTATATCTGGTTTTGGTGAGATAAAAGAACAGATTATTTTTTCAGTTTTGGGGTTTATCATTTCTTAAAAAATAGATCAATTTTATTGAGTTGTAATTTGCTTAGAGTAAAATGTATCTGTTTAAAGTGTCCAGTATGATGAGGTTTGACAACGTATACACGTGTGTAATTTCGGCCACAATGACGAAATGAAGATATTGAACATTTTCATCATTGCAAAAGTTTTTTTACTCTTTAACAATCAAGCCTTGCCCTACCTTCAGCATAGGCAACCACTGATCTACACTAAACAGTGGTTCTCAAAGTGTGATATCGGAGATCTGAGAAGTCAAAGCTATTTTCATACTGAAAAACTAAGATGGTACTTGCCCCTTTCATTCTCATTTTCTTATGAGTGTACTCTGGAGTTTTTCAGAGGTTGGCTATATGATGTATGATATTTTAACAATGTGGAAGCTGATATGAGAAGCTAGCGATCTTCTATTTAGACAGACATTAAAGAGATTTGCAAAGATGTAAAACAACATCACTTTTCCTACTGAAATAGTTTTGTATTTGGAAAAAAATATATACTTATGATATTTTTGTTAACACGTAAGGGGTTATTATTATTTTACATTCAATGTATGCATAATTAAAAACTTTTTAGTTTTAATATCTAATATGATTAATATCCATGAATATAGCCCACAAAATAAAAAGCTCTTAGGAATCTTACTATTTAAGAGTATAAAATAGCCTGGGACTAAAATGTTGAACTAGATGAAGGTTCCTCGCAATTTAAAAATGCTATGATTCCATACTATGTGAAAGCTAGGTGTAGAATTTTTAATCTATTCACTTATAACATGAAATAGTGGACTGAATATGCTGATAGATCTCTTAGCACTATCTAAAACAGATATAACCATTTCATCATTTAAAATGGAAGAAAGCTAGCTTATAACTTTCTTTTGTAAGAGATCATGCCATCCAATTTTTTTTAGAATCCCTTCATTAAAACTAATAAAAAATATCATTACCTTTTACCAAACACAGAGACTTTTCTTTCAGATGTGGGTTTGTTTATATTCAACTTTCCAAAGGTTGGTTTCTCTTTGCTTTAACAAAATGAAAAAGACAAACTTTAAAAAATAAATATAAAAAAAATTAGTTTAAGACATTTTTGGAAATATGTTGGAACTAGTACCTCTTCCGTTACCTATAAAAATAATTCAGAATCATGAAAAAAAAATTTTTTTTTAAAGATTTTATTTATTTGACAGAGAGACATAGCGAAAGAGAGAACATAAACAGGGAGAGTAGGAGAGGGAGAAGCGGCTTCCCGCAGAGCAGGGAGCCCAATGTGGGGCTCGATCCTGGGATCATGACCTGAGCTGAAGGCAGACACTTAATGACTGAGCCACCCAGGGGCCCAGAATCATGAAAATTTTTAGAATTTTTAGTAGCAATCATAGCTGTTAAAAATGGTATAGGCTAACAACATGCACAAGTACTAATGCTAAAATGTTAAGAAGAGGGGTGCCTGGGTGGCTCAATGGGTTAAAGCCTCTGCCTTCGTGATCCCAGGGTCCTGGGATCCGGCTCTCTGCTCGGCAGGGAGCCTGCTCCCCCTCCCCCCGCCACCGCCCCGCTCTTTCTCTGCCTGCCTCTCTGCCTACTTGTGATCTCTGTCTGTCAAATAAATAAATAAAATCTTAAAAAAAAATGTTAAGAAGAAAGTAGAAAAAAACATTATCTACATTCTCATTTCAATCATTTTAACGTATGTACATTTATGGATAACCTTAAAGGAAAAGAATTTAAAAATGGGTATCTCCAATCATAGGATGATAGCTACATTTAACATTTTTCTTTTAAGGCCTACTGTATCAGAATGCAGCTACACCTAAGAACATACATTAAGTAAATAACAAACCCAAAACATTACCAGTGACAGCTATTTAGTTTTCAATATAATTCAAGGCATAAATCTTTTAGTGTATGTAATGTGTAATAACACAAAAAATTTGTGATTTCAGAAGTTAAAGATACAAATAATTAAAATTTCCAAAAGTAGCTGAGGCTTATACAATGTAAACCTAGGTAATTTAAGTACAGTTAGCAAGTAACTTGTACCTTGGTATCACAGGGTTGATAAAGCCTCAGTGGCTTACAAACAGCCTTCTTTTAATTAGAACAAACTTAAAGAGAAAAACTCGCTTATGATAGTTATATACCACTTTTCAGTGAATACTGAGAAAACAGTTTGGAGAAGTGGTTCTGTAGGCTCTTCTAAACTGCAGCTTATCATCAAGCAAATAAGTAATAACTCTGATAATTTTGCCAGTTGGATATACTTCAGTAAATTTGAAGTTCTAGCAATAAGCTTGAATTAAGCAGGTCTAGAATAAAGGAGGAAAATAAGAAAAAATGCTGAAAGGGAATTAACAGTGCTTTTTCGGAGTTGCTGGGCAAAGGATGTAGCTTTGGAAATTTAAGGAACAAATGAGATAAAACACACTTAATAATATGCCAATTTTTAGCCTTCATTAACCCAAATTAGGTATCAATGTGAACAAACAAGATTCATCAGAACATCATAGTACATTTTTATATTACTCATCTTCACAGATTTTTTTGTCCAAGACAGGCACGAGGACTTACGTTTGAGGGGTATGGAGGCCTTGTTTATTGAAATCCTGAGACCTTAACTCCTGCATGGAGAGTCGGCCAGCACCACCGGTGGAAACTGAACTGCGCTTCATGCTTACCACCTGCATTCATGAATGAATTCAGTATTAAAAAATCTTTCCAGATACAGATGCTTCATTAAGCACCAGCTGTTATCTTCATCCCCAAACAGAAAGCAACCAAGCATTGTTTCGTCAAGATAATCTTTCCCTGGGCCCTCTTGTTCATATAACGTGAAGTCCTCATTTGAAGGGAATGTGTATTTAACTTCTTTTAAAAATATTCAACACACACGAATATTTTCTAACTGCCTACCATGTACACCCGATTGTGCAAGGCAACTGAAATGACACAATGATAAATAAGGTATAATTCCTGCCTTGACACATCTATGGTAATTAAAACCCTGAAGCCTAACCCAGATCACCTTACTGCTGTTGGCTGCACCTTTTCATTAGGAAAGTCAGAGGCTATTGACAAGAACTACCTCAAGATGTTTCCTTTACTTTGGTCTTAGAGAGTACAGCTGCTCTGTTTTCTTTCCTAATGTCCATCTCTCTTGCTCTGTCTTTAATCCACTGGTTCCCATTTATATTTAATTAGTGCCCTTCTTACTTCAATCGCCCTTCCAACAAGGATCAATTATCTGGTCCACAAAATGGTCTACAGGCTGCTTCTTATTTCTCAGAAAATTAACATTTCTTCATCTCTACTGAAGCAGTTGTCTCCTAGAATACCCATGATTGCAAATCTTTTGATCCTACCTCATCTCTGTGGCATTAGACCCTATACACCTAGATTTCTCAGGTCCTGTCTTTATTTCCAGCGCTGTGGACATTTGTGGTTATCCTGTCACTTCTCTAGGTTCTCCTTTGTTTTTTAAACTGATTACACTCTTTCCATCTTGTTCTGCCACCTATTTCTTTCACATCTTTATACATTTCTGCTATCCATTCAAAATTTCCACCCACCTACATGTGCATTCCAAATCTTCACTTAAAATGTAATTTAAGATTAAGACTTCCCTACACACCCACTAGGGGTTACACTAGTATCTCAAACGCAACACCTCCAACAGTTCTTCATCTTGTCCCTCCTCTCCCTGCTCCCATCAGTTCTTCCCCTTTCCTCCCTCCAGACTCTCTGCTCCCCACCAGAGTGCACTTAGGTCTCCCTCTTCTCCCCTGGATGTCACTGTCAGTTGAAATTTATTGGACTCCGGGAAACTCGCGCCCCGTACAGACTCGGCCCGGAGGCTTCTCACAATGGCAGGCACCAAAACGTTGCTCCTCAGGGCCTCTAAATCTAAGCTGTTAGCGCCATCGCTTTCTCCCTTAGAACAGTTCGGCGGCACAAAATTAACTCAAAGTCATTAATTACCTTTCTTCCAGTTTCGTGACACAACCCAGGGACCGAATTTCTGTAACCTGTGCAACTATTCACGGGGCAGGACAGCAGCCGCCAAAACACCCAACTCCTCCCTCCACCCGCCGTCGCAGTTCGAATTTTAAAATCTCCGCGGGCGTCTACGTCAACACGTACGTCGAACGCGTGCACAACTCTTACGCGCCGCTCCCCGTCGCGGGAATTGTGCGTATTGCTGGCCGCCTGCCGCCTCGGTCAGCACACTGGCGTCTCTGGTAAGTGCAAGCGTCCCCTACAAAGTCTGGTCCGATTTCTAAAGTTAGCGCTGAACACCTGGGCGCTCTAGGTCTCTGAGGAGCGGAGAGCTCCAAATCGTCCTGGAAACGCTTTTTCCGTACAGCAACATGGCAGCGCCCGCTGGCTCGTAGAAAAATTTCTTTCCTTTGCTATGAAAGTGGCGTCTTTCATGACCACTCTTTAAAGGGTTGCTTCTTTCATGATGCAAGTCTGGGAGACGGCGTGCAGTTTTTCTGACAGGGAATGCGGTGAGGTAGGTGATAGTGACTGCTGAGGGTGGGTGTCGCCGGCTTCGAGAATCTAGCGGGTGTGGCGGCCGCTAAGGATCGGGTTCGCAGTTTGCTCGCGAGGGTTTCACGGTCCTCTAGTGGTGGCCACTGAGTAAAGCTATGAGGAACCCAAGGGGGTAGAAGGTGGGTTTGGGTATGAAGGGGAGAGGTAGAAGAGAAAGGATTTAGGCACCGTAGTTTACTTTGCTGAAATAGAACTTCCCTGCTTCCCTGAGTTTAAACTCAGAGCCATGTACTGCCCAATACCCGGAGAGTGGTGGCGGTGGGAGAAAAGGCTTGAGCCAAAGTCCGCATACTGATTCTTGGAGCAGATTTGCGATTAACTAGAATTGTAATCTTGGGCATTTCACCTTTTTTTTGAGTTTCAGTCTTCTTGACTAAATTTCTTGCTCTCACTAGCCATTACATTACTTCCTCACCAAAAGTGGTGACTCTGAAGGGAGGACCAATACCAGGATTACCATCACTAATAGCATTTGTTTGAACAGTTGCTGTGTGTCAGGCACTGGGCAGCACTTAGATGATCTCATTTAATTCTCTAAACTGTCTTCTGAGATATCATAAAAAAATGGATGAATTTGAGACTCAGTGAGATTGAATAACTTGTCCATGGTCATACTGCTGACACTACATGGAGTTAGAAGTTTGGATCTAAATTCTCTCTTACTAGATATAGTGTTACAACACTTATTCTGTCCTCCTCTTAAGTTCTTCATTATGCTACATTTAGTAGGCAGTACCCAGAAGTTTACCTTTTTTTTTTTTTTTGGAGGGGGGGTAAAAAGGAGGTTTTGAAAAAAACATAGTTGCTGAAGGAAGACTGCTCAGAACCAATAACCTTGCAATTTTGTTAGGGTTTGGTACTTCTGATATCTGTTAAAATTGCGCTGTGCTCTGCCTAGACCAGTCTTTCAATTTTTTTTTTTTATACTCCTTTGGTAGCAGTGGTTAAGTATGGCAGTGTTAATGGGCTGACTTGTTATGGCAAATGTGCTTTGAAAAAACAAGGACTGATCTGCTAACAACTCCTCTTGAAATTATGTGACCTTTCTAGGTTTATCTCATTAAAAAGAGTGAATTCACATAGGTAATGTAGTATTCTTTGCTTTGACAGAACACTCTCACCTTTAAGAACTGAGTGACTTTGTGACTTAGAGGATGTGGACCTAGTGGCTGGATTCAAGGACTAACAGTAGGTTCTATGGAGGGCCCAGGAGGATTCAGTTGGGATCCCAGAAATAAGATCATGTTTTAATGCTCTTTTGCTAAATTGGCTGAAAAGTTTGAATTATCAACCCTGTAATTAAAAGTTTATATTAAAACATTACATTTTTCCTTAACATATCATGAATCTCAAATTCTCTTTTGTGTATATGTTAAGTTTATGTACATGCGCATGAAATCTACCTGTGTATGTGAAGTATATTTTTATTGAAATGCGGGACATTTAAGAAGTTAATCTGGAAAATTGGGTTTTACATCTAGACCCTCATTTCCAGAGTTGGTTTTTTTTTTCCTTTCTTTTTTAAGAGAAGAGAATGTCAGTGGTGCATCAGCTGTCTCCAGGATGGTTATTAGATCATCTTTCTTTCGTTAACAACATAAACTACCAAATTCACCAACATCATGAGCCTTGTTGCAGTAAAAATGAACCCACTTCCTCTGTCCACTTTGATCCTCTTCAAAAGGATTCTTTGATGTCTTTGGGAGCCTCTGCTACATTTAGTGCTTTTGACTCTACCACTAAGCCAGATAATGATGCCAGAGGAAATTGTGAAATCTTCATACAGAGATACATTTTTCGATCTGAGCTATTTAATGTCACCAAACCTTATATAACTGCAACTGTTCACAAAGAATGCCGACAAAGGAATGAAAAGGAAGATCCAATGAATGGTGTTAAAGAAGAAAACTGCATTTCTATTGGGAAGGTAGAAAGTTTTAATACATTTTTATTTTTCTACAGAACATGCAGAAGTTGTTTATTATTCCAATATTTTAAATATCTTACAACTTACTAAGTCTCAAAAACAATCCATAAAGCATAGGAAGGTTTTAGTTATAGCCAATGTAATTTTTAAAAACTTTTATTTATTTATTTATCTGACAGAGAGAGAGAGAGAGAGATCACAAGCAGGCAGAGACCTAGAGGGGGGAAGCAAGCTCCCCGCTGAGCAGAGAGCCCAATGCGGGGCTCGATCCCGGGACTCTGGGATGTGACCTGAGCTGAAGGCAGAGGCTTTAACCCACTGAGCCACTCAGGCGCCCCAAGCCAATGTAATTTTTAACTCTTTCCTAATGTTCTACCATTCTTAGAAGGCCAAATTTGCATATATCAAAAGTAAGCAAAGTTTGTTCAAAAGTGAATGCTCTGTAAATTAAACAAAACAACAAAAACAAAAAGCCCTTTCTGCTAGTCATTTGTATTAATTGCATAAATTTTAGAACTGTTTTGTTCAACAGTGTGCTGCTTTGTCTGCAAAATCCCTAAGCAGTTTATGGATTTTGGTAGATTCTTAGAGACCTGTCCATTGGGGATAAGTTCATATAATGAAGTTTGCAGGAAGGGTGATATTTCATAAAGTTTTTAATAATAAAAGTAGAAAGCTACTATAGGAAATTGTGTATGTTCTTAAAGCATATGTATTTGTATATACACTGATGCAGTCTTTTGGTGAAGTCTCAAGAGTGCTATACTTAAGATCAAATTGATTATCCTTTAATACTTTTTATGTTTCTGAAGAGTTCAGAGGTGATTGTACAAAGTCCATTTCAGATAGATTATATGAACATTTTCTTTGATAGAGCAGGAGTAACTTTATTACTCACCCACAAATATTTGAGATCTTTCTGTGTGCTGTTGTACATACAGGAATGAAACAAGACAAACACAGTTAGTACCTTCATGGATCTTATAACTGAGATCCTTGAAGAAAGATATTAAATGAGAAAGCATGTTGAGAATTAGAATAAGGAAAGTAATAGGGGTAATTTATTACATTGTTCTCGTTTCCTGAAATAGGACTTTTAATATTCTTGTAATTTCTTCTTTCTTTTCCTTTGGACAAATATTTTTTGACCATTTGCTGTGTGTCAGGCATAGGAAAGAAAATATATAATGTCTGAGATTTCAGTGAAATATTATATGGATTATCAATACTATTACTAATACAGAAAAATAATAAGCATTTGCACTTCACTAAGTATGGGCATCTTTTAATGTTTTCACTATCATGTTGGATAAATTTCTCATTTTAATATGGAAAAATATAGATGAGTGTATGTAATGAATATCTTCACAAAAACTTACCTTAATTCTGATATGCTAAGGCAAACTGTTCAATTAGCTTAGTCTTCAGTCCATTTATTTATTCAGCCAGGAAACATTTATTGTTAGCCTGCTGGCATTATGCTACCATGTAAGCACTCGTGTTTCAGCAATAAGAGGTATAAAGTCCCTGCTCTGTTTTGCACTGTCTTACATGTTCTTTTCTGTGGAGTTGTTAGATACAGAATGGTGTTAGTATATCTGATTTATACCTAGCCCTCAGATCAGTCGTAAAGAGCTATTGAAAATGCAAGGGATTTTTAAAATGATAGTATATGAATAGTTCCTTTCCTCATAAATGAAGTTGAGAATTGTTTGTTATATATCAACTGATAGATGACACTAGTAATATTACACATGTCACAGTTTTCTTGTGTTCCATGGATGTCTGCGCTACATTTTATCATTGGTACTAATTCTTATTAATATCAGATACAGGTTAGATGACCTTATATCACTCATTAAGTTTATAGTAATAATAATAATAATAATAATAAATAGTAATTTTTTATTTGGGAAAGCTTATTTCCTTAGTCCATACACTTTTCACTGATTTTGACCTTCCTTGTCAATTAACCTCTTAAAGACTAAGATACACATTATGGAAAATGTGATAACAAAGAAATACTAATATATTTCAAAATATCAATATTGTGATAGATGGCAACATAATTTTGTCTCTGTGATTTACTCTTTAGAAGCGTAAAAGATGTGTCATTTTCAATCAAGGTGAATTGGATGCTATGGAATATCATACAAAGGTAGGTGTGAAATATTCATTGATGACATTGGAAGATTAATGTGAAGTAGTATAAATAACCAATATAAATAAGGATGTTCTTAAAAATTAAGCAATTATTTTGATCAAAGTTAGAATTTAATAGTGGAGTGATTTATTTTTACTTTTATAGTAATAAACAGTTCAATTTTTCTTAAAATTTCATATACTTCTATTAGTTTTACTATTTAACACAAGTAAACTTATACTATATTGGTTAAGTTTAGAAATTTGGTAAGTTTTAAAGTCTCTTGTCCGTAGGTAAGATGACTTAATAAGATAGTTGCAGAAGAAAGCATGAACGATGTGAAGGATGTATTTTTAGAGCATAACGATAAAGGGGATCTAGTAAAGAAATGAGAGGAAGAAGAGGGTACTCCAATATTTTAAGCTTTAACTCTCTTGATTGAAATGGGAAAATTGGGGTTGGAATTTGGTTTAGGAGGAATGATAGTAAATGCAGTCTTGGACATGTTGAGTTAATTTGATGATAGGACCTAAGATTTTTTCTCTTTTGTGTAGGAAGATATACATAATAAGATCTGCTGTTTTACCATTTTTAGATGTATAATTCAGTGGCATTAAGTACATTCACAATATTGTGCCATAATCACCATGCAGCCATCTCCAGAACTTTTTCATCATCCCACATAGAATCTATGCTAGTTAAATACTTCTCCATTTTCCTCTTCCCACAGCCCTTAGTAACCTCTATTCTATCTTCTGTATTTTGCATTTGCCTATTATAGGTGTATAAGTGGAATCATATATTTATCCTTTTGTTTCTAATTTATTTCACTTAGCATAATGTCTTCAAGGTTCATTCCTGTATCAGAATTTCATTCTTTTTTAAGACTGAGTAGTATTTCATTGTATGTCTGCACTTCATTTTTTTTATCCATTCATTTGTTTATGGACATTTGGGTTCTTTCCATCTTTTGGCTGTTGTGAATAATGCTGCTATGAATATTTGGTGTATAAGTATCTGTTTAAGTCTTGCTTTCAGTTATTTTCGGTATATATCTAGATGAGAATTGCTGGATCACATAGTAACTTTATGTTTAACTTTTTGAGGAACTGCCAAACTCTTTTCCACAGCAGTTGCATCATTTTATATTCCTACCAGCAGTGCACAAGGGTTCCAGTTCCTGCACACTCTAATACTTATAATTTTCTGTTTGCCTTTTCAAAAGTAAAAGCCATCCTAATAGGTGTAGAGTGATATCTCATTGTGGTTTTCATTAATTGGATTTTATGTGTATTGAGGATAGCTGAATACACAAGTGCTTAATCTTTCAATACCAAAAGTTTGCTGTAGTTTGTTAATTTTCGAAGTATTTCTATTGCCTGGAAATGTCACTTGCAAGATTAAACTGCAGAAGTATGCAAAAATCCAGGGTCTGATATAAGAAAGATTAATAATTTTAAGATGTTAAACGAAATTAGAGAATAGAATTTCTTGAATTCATGTATGTATTCAGATCGCTAAGTACTTTTGACTATTAATGATAACTATAAATTGGGAAACATTCATGTGCTACAGAATAGAATCAAACCCTTCAGTCATAGAATAGAATATTTATAAAATCTAATTTAGAACTCTTTTAGCTTCAGTAGCAAATTGGAATAAGAGTGTATGGCCCTTTTATTGTCCGTTAACAATTTTATAGGGATTAGAATCTATTGCCTGTAGTGGAATGTTTGAAGTTGGTACAAGGACTGTTAATAGACAAGATATGTAGATGACTTTAAGGAACATATATTAAGGAAAAGCCTGTAGTAGAACTTGTCTTATTTTCTTTACTGAATGAATCTATCTGTGCCCCTTCCTTTCTTCTTATCTAATTCACTTATTCATTTATACATTTATTTCCTCACTCAGTAAGTGCACTAATTCAGTTCACTTATAAATATTCATTAAGTGCCAGCTGTACAGCAGACAGAGTTATCCCTGGGACTTCCGTAGAAATACAGATAAATTGTTTTACAATTTATACAGATAAATACAGTGCTTCTTGAGGGACACAGATGATTAAACTAAACTATTGTATATCATAAAAAGCACTATGCTAGGACAAGTCTAGGATGCAGTGAGAGCGCAGAGGTGGGCGTCCAACTTAGACCGAAGGATGGGGTGTCAAGGAAAGCTTTATGGAGGCACTGATTTTGTTTAAGTTGAGTCTTTGTAGTAGGCATTAGTCATATGAAGAGGGTGATAAAGAGTGATGAAGAGTGATTCTTTGAGAAGAATAGCATTTTTTAAAAAAGATTTTATTTGACAGAGAGAGATCACAAGTAGGCAGAGAGGCAGGCAGAGAGAGAGTGGGGGGGAAGCAGGCTCCCTGCTGAACAGAGAGCCTGATGCGGGCTCCATCTCAGGACCCTGAGACCATGACTTGAGCTGAAGGCATGGGCTTAAACCTCTGAGCCACCCAGGCGCCCTGAAGAATAGCATTTTGCTAAAGTTTAAAAACAAGATGGTATAAAGCTTCTTTAAGAAACTGAAAAAGGTTCCGGGTAGCTGGGCTGTGGAATGTGGAGAGGATGGTAAGAGATGAAACTGGGGAAATAAGAAGTCACAGATCTTGAGAGATTTTACAAGACCATCTTAAGACATTTAGAATTAAGGGTGGTGGGAAGCTGTTGAAAGCAGGCGACATGATCAGATTTACATTTTATTTAATTTATTTAATATTAACTTCATTTTTAGATAGAAAATGCATTCATTTGGTAAAGTTCAAAATCTGCAAAGAGTGTATAGTAGGTCTTTCTCTAATCCTTATCCCTCAGTCGCCTGCTTTTTCCTCTCAATGTATTTGTCCAGTGGTGGTGGTGTTCATACATGAAATACAATTTGTGCATATATTCCCCTTCTTCTTTTTTATTTAGATGGTAGCATACTTGATACAATTTCGCACCTTGCTTTTTTCCCTTCAGATAGACATACTTTACAAATTGTTTTATGTCACTTGTCTTTCGTACTTCTCTTAGGCTTTAACTGTTGACATTTAGGTACATTATACACATGGCGTATGCATACATATGTGTGTATCTGCAGGATACATTTCAAGCAATTAAGCTGTAGGGTCAGAGGTTTGAACCTTTTGATAGATATTTTCAAATTGCTACTATGGAGGTTTTGTCATCTTATTAGCAAACCAGAAATGTATAATTTTGCCTTTTTTCTCACATCCTTACCATCACAGTATGTGATGTATTGTTTTTGATATTTTCCAGTTTGATAGGTAAAAATAATATTTCAGTATGATTTTAATATGCATTCCTTTAGTGTGATTAAGTATTTTTACATACATTTAAAAACCATTTGTATTTTTTTAATGTGAACTGTTTGTTTCTTTTGTGTATTAAAATATTGTGTCCTTAATTTATAGGTGCTCTTTATATGTTAGGGAAACTAGTACTTTGCCTATGATATAAATTGCAAATATATTTTTACCGTTTTGTCATTTTAATTTTAATTATGATTTTTTTAACCACATATGCAGTATTGTATTTTTATTTAGTTGGATTTATTCATTTTTTTTCTTTCATGACTTCTGGATTTTTGAGTCATATTTAAAAAGGTATTTCTTCTTCAAGGCTTTAAAATAATTTTCCCATGGGGGAGAAAATGAAAGAATTTTCCCATGTTTTTTCCTAGACTATTATTTCATTTCATATTTATATCTTTGATTCATTTAGATTTCATTGTGGTATGAAGTGTAGTAACACATACACATATGTATATGAGTTTGTTTCTGGATTTTGTCTTTCTCTATCTTCCAGTCTCTTTTCAGGTTTTATAACATGAGTATGTTTTAATATTTGGTATGCTCCTTTATCCATATTTCTCTTTCACAGAGTTTTTGTTTTGTTTATTTTCCCATATGAATTTCCCATTAGGATCAATTTAATTCTGGTTAGAAAAAGAAGCAATTGGAATTTTTATGGTATCAAGTTAAATTTATAAATTATATTAGGGCCTACTGACGTCTTTAAGATGTTAATAGCACAGATATGTCTTTCCATTTGTTTCAGTTTCTGTTGTCATTCTATAAGATATTCTTTATAAAAGTCTTGCCAGTTTGTTAAGTTGCTGTAGGTTTTTTTTTTTCTTTTAATCTCTGGGTTTTTGAGGTAATACTTATTTATAACTTCTGAAAATAGTAGTACTTTTAATTAGAGCTTTCTAATTATTTTATCTCTAATTTATTTCTTGTTTGTAAATGTATAGGCTAGAAAATACAATACAATACAATATTAAATCATATATATGACAGTATATATCTTTGTCTTGTTCCTGACTCAGTGGGGATGATTTCATTACTAAGCATAATACTGGCTTTTGGACTGACCAGCAGATAGCATGTTAAGGAGGTTTCCATTTGTTCTTTTTTGTTACTTTTTTGTTTTTTTTAAGATTTTACTTATTTATTTGGCAGACAGATCACAAGTAGCCAGAGAGGCAGGCAGAGAGAGAGGGGGAAGCAGGCTCCCTGCTGAGCAGAGAGCACGACGTGGGGCTTGATCCCAGGACCTTGAAAGCATGACCTGAGCCAAAGGCAGAGGCTTAACCCTCTGAGCCACCCACGTGCCCCATTACCTTTTTTTTTTTTTTTTTTTAAGATTGTATTGATTTATTTGGGAGAGCGAGAGAATGAGCGTGGCGCGGGGTGGGGGGAGCGGATAGGGAGGAAGGGGTAGAGGGAGAGGGAGCCTGATGCAGGGTTCAATCCCAGGACCCCGGAACCATGACCTGAGCCAAGGGCAGGTGCTTAAATGACTGAACCACCCAGGCACCCCTCCATCTGTTCTTATTTACTATTATTATCAAATATGGTTATTGAATTTTATGAAATGTTTTTTAAGCATCTGTGGAGATTGAATAGGTGATTTTTCTACTAATATTTTCCTTTGATTTTTCTTCATGTGTAACCATCCTTGTGTTTGTAGTATATATTCCAAATGACCAGCTGTCAGTGCCTCTCCTCTGTCAAAGATGCATGGTAAATTATTTCCCATTTGCCTGGTGAATTATGAAGTTTCTCAGTCTGAATATTGGAAACAGGCACCATTCTTGGCCCTGTGGGAACTCCTGGCACTATTTCTTCTGTCCTTTGGATGTTTCTTTTCCTGGCCTTGTATAATTCCCTCATACACTTAAGCACATTAGTATTTAGGGGAATTTCTCTAGTGTGACTATCTACGGATCTACATAGTTCTCTCTCTCGTAGTTCCTTCCTGTCTAGTACCCTGTCCTATAAATTCTTGTCTTGACCTCCCTGTATTCTCTGCTTTGTCTACTCAGCTCTGGATTTTTCTTAGGCTCTGTCCAGATACTTCTTTCTTTTGGCCTGGAAACTTCCCAGGGAGTTAGCTGGGGGCACTCATAGGGCTTACCTATGATTTCTTTCATTGTCTTTATTGCCTGATGTCCTGTGTCTGTTGTTCCTGAGACTCCATCTTAGTTGAAAGTAGAAATCTTTTGCTGCTTTGAATATTTTTATCATTGATCTTTAGCAACCTGATTACGATGATCCTTAATGTAGTTTTCCCCACCTCCTCTGTTGAACTTTGAATCTATGAATTAATAGTTTCAGCAGATTTGGAAATTTTTTTTGGCCATTTCCTCCTCAAATATTTTTTCTGTCATCTTCTTTTTGGATACTTTTATTGTGTTGTTTTCAAGTACAGTAATCTTTTCTTCAGTACCTGCTGTTAATACAATCTAGTATATATTTCCTTTTTGCATTGAACAGGCATACCTTGTTTTATTGTTCTTTGCAGATATCACACTTGTTGAAAAATGAAAGTTTGTGGCCACCCTGCATCGAGCAAGTCTGTCAGTGCCGTTCTTCCAACAGCATTTGCTCACTTTGTTTCTCTGTGTCACATTTAGAAAATTCTTGCAGTATTTTAAACTTTTTTATATAACATTTGTCATGATGATCTATGATGAGTGATCTTTGATATTAGTATTGTAATTGTTTTGGGGCACCACAAGCTGCACACATATAAGATGGCAAACTTAATTGATAAATATTGTGTGCTTTCACTCCTCCACCAACCAGCCATTCCCCAGTCTCTCTGGGGCCTCTTCTTGGCCTCCCTATTGCCTGAGATACAACAGTCTTGAAATTAGGCTATTTAATAACTGTGCAATTGCCTCCAAGTGTTTGAAAGGAAGAGTTGCATGTCTCGTACTTTAAATTTTTTTTTTTTTTTAAAGATTTTATTTGGGGCTCCTGGTTAGCTCCGTGGGTTAAGCCTCTGCCTTCGGCTCAGGTCATGATCTCAGGGTCCTGGTATCGAGCAGAGAGCCTGCTTCCCCCTCTCTCTGCCTGCCTCTCTGTCAAATAAGTAAATAAAATCTTAAAAAAAAAAAGATTTTATTTATTTGAGAGAGAGAAAGTGAGTGAGAGAGAAAGAGAGTACAAGCCAGGAAAGGGACAAAGGGGGAAGCAGAAGCCCTGCTGAGCAGGGAGCCTGATGTGGGGCTGTAATCCCAGGACCCTGGGATCATGATCTGAGCTGAAGGCAGATGGTTAACTGACGGAGCCACCCAGATGCTCCTAATTTTTTTTTTCTTAAGAGACTGTGGGGTGGGGAGGGGGAAGGGCAGAGGGAGAGGGAGAGAGAGAATCTTAAACAGGCTCCACAGCCAGTGCAGAGCATGACTCGGGGCTCGATCTCATGACCCTGGGATGACCTAAGCTGAAATCAAGGGGCGCCTGCATGGCTCAGTGGGTTAAAGCCTCTGCTTTCAGCTCAGGTCATGATCCCAGGGTCCTGGGATTGAGCTCCACATCGGGTTCTCTGCTCCTCGGAGAGCCTGCTTCCTCCTCTCTCTCCCTGCCTGCCTCTCTTGTTTACTTGTAATCTCTGTCTGTCAAATAAATAAATAAAATCTTAAAAAAAAAGAGAAAATATTAAAAAAAAAAGAATTGCATGCTTAACCGACTGAGCCACCCAGGAACTCCAACATATCTTATGCTTTAAATCAAAATCTGGAAATGATTAAGTTCAGTGAAGGAGGCAGATCAAAAGCTGAGATATGCCGAAGGCTAGGTCCCTTTCACCAAAGTGTTAGTGAAATTGTGAATGCAAAGCAAAAGTTCTTGAAGGAAATTTAAAGTCCTAACCCAGTGAGCATATGAATGATAAGTGAAATCAGCCTTATTGCTGATATGGAGAAAATTTGAATGGTCTGGTTAGAAGATTGAACCAGCCACAATATTCCCTTAAGCCAAAGCCTAATCCAGAGCAAGGCCCTAACTCTGTTCAGTTCTATGAAGGCTGAGAAGATGTATGAGGAAGTTGTAGAAGAAGAGTTTGAAGTTGGTAGAGGTTGGTTTATGAGGTTTAAGAAGCTGTCTCCCTAACATCAGAGTGCAAGGTGAAGCAGCAAGTGATCCAGATGATGTAGCTAAGACCATTATTGAAGGTGGCTACACTAAACAGATTTTCAGTGTAGACGAAGCAGCCTTCTATTGGAAGAAGATGGCATCTAGGAATTTTACAGCTAGATAGAAGAATGCCTAACTTAAAAGTTTGAAAGAATAGGCTGGCTCTCTTGCTAGGGGCTACTGATGCTGGTGATTTTAAGTTGAGGACAATGCTTATTTACCATTCTGAAGATTCTCATTCTCTTAAGAACTATGCTAAGTTAGGGCACCTGGTGGCTCAGTTGGTTAAATCTCCGACTCTTGATTTCATTTTGGGTCATGATCTCCAGGTCCTGGGATCAAGCCCTGTATCAGGTTCCATGATTAGCAAGGCATCTGCTTGAGGATTTTCTCCCTTTCCCTCTGCTTCTCCTCCTGCTTATGCTCTCTCTCTTTATCAAAAATAAATAAATAAATCTTTAAAAACAATTATGCTAAGTTTACTATGTGTTTGCTCTCTAAGTGGAAGAACAAAGCCTGGATGACAGCACATCTGTTTACAGCATGGCTTACTGAATCTTTTAAACCCACTGTTGAGACCCACTGTTCAGAAGAAAAGATTCCTTTCAAAATGGTACTTATTAGTGCTTGCTTCGGCAGCACATATACAAAATGGTACTTATTAATAATGCACCTGGTGAGCCAAGAGCTCTGACGGAGATATGCACTTGGATGTATGTTTTTTTTCATGCCTGCTAACATAAAATCCATTTGGCAGCTCACGGATCAAGGAGTAATTTCAACTCAAGTCTTATTATTGAAGAAATACATTTCATAGGGCTATAGCTTCCACAGACAGTGATTCCTCTGATGCATCTGGCCACAAAGTCAATGAAAAGTTTTCTGGAAAGGATTCACTATTGTAGATGCCATTAAGAACATTTGTGATTCATGGGAAAAGGTCAAAATATCAACAATACCAGGAATGTAAAGGAAGTTAATTCCAACTCTAAGGGATGACTTTAAGGGGTTCCAGATTTCGGTGGGAATAACAAGAGAACTAGAATTGCAAGTGGAGCTTGAAGATGGGACCAAATTGCTGCAAGCTCATGACAGAGCTTTAGTGGATGAGGGGTTGGTTCTGATGGACGAACAAAGAAAATGTTTCCTTCAGGTGGAAGCTACTCCTGGTGACGATGCTGTGAACATTGTTGAAATGACAACAGAGGACTTAGAATATTCTATAAACTTAGCTAGCGAAGCAGCAACAGGGTTTGAGAGGATTGACTCCCAATTTGGAAAGAAGGTCTACTGTGGGTAAAATGCTATCAAAAAGAGTATTCATGAAGAGTCAACTGATGCAGCAAACTTCATTGTTGTCTTATTTTAAAAAATTGCCATAGCTACCTCAACCTTCAAAAACCACCACCCTATATTTACCCTAAAGATACAAACGTAGTGATCTGAAGGGGCATGTGCACCCGAATGTTTATAGCAGCAATGTCCATAATAGCCAAACTATGGAAAGAATCTAGATGTCCATCAACAGATGAATGGATAAAGAAGATGTGGTATTGGGCGCCTGGGTGGCTCAGTGGGTTAAAGCCTCTGCCTTTGGCTCAGGTCATGATCTCAGGGTCCTGGGATCGAGCCCCGCATTGGGCTTTCTGCTCAGCAGGGAGCCTGCTTCCTCCTCTCTCTCTGCCTGCCTCTCAGCCTACTTGTGATCTCTGTCTGTCAAATAAATAAATAAAATCTTAAAGAAAAAAAGAAGATGTGTTATATATTTACAATGGAATACTATGCAGCCATCAAAAGAAATGAAATCTTGCCATTTGCGATGATGTGGATGGAACTAGAGGGTATTAAGCTTAGCGAAATAAGTCAATCAGAGAAAGACCACTATCATATGATCTCCCTGATATGAGGAAGTGGAGATGCAACGTGGGGGGTTTGGGAGGTAGGAAAAGAAGAAAAGAAACAAGATGGGATTGGGAGGGAGACAAACCATAAGAGACTCTTAATCTCACAGAACAAACTGAGGGTTGCTGGGGGGAGGGGGATTAGGAGAGGGTGGTGGGGTTATGGACATGGGGGGTGTGCTCTGGTGAGAGCTGTGAAGTGTGTAAACCTGGCGATTCACAGACCTGTGCCCCTGGGGCTAAAAATATATGTTTATAAAAAAATAAAATTAATAAAACCCCCACCACCCTAATGAGTCAATAGCTATCAACATGGAAGCAACACTCTCCACCCACAAAAAGAATATTACTTGGTGAAATTTCAGATGATAGTTTGCATTTTTTAGCAATAAGGTATTTTTAAGTTAAGGTATATACATTGTTTTTAAGGCTGTAATGCTGTTGAATCCTTAATAGACTATGGTACAGTATAAATATAACTTTTATTTGCACTGAAATCCAAAAAATAAATTTGACTGACTTTATTGCTATAGTCACTTTATTGTGGTGGCCTGGAACTAAAACCCCACTATCTCCTGCATGGGAGTAGGAATTTTTTATTTTTAACAACTTCCAGGTGATGCCAACGGAAGTAGTCCAAATAGCATATTTTGAGGACTGCACCAAGGGGCACAAAAAAGGTAATGATTATAGAAGAGAACATACAGTCTGATTTATAAAATACAGGTGAATCTTTTGCAGCTTATAGACCTTGGCTTCAGATGATTGACTTTATTGCAATAAGTTGGCTTTATTCTAGTGGTAACTCAACCCACAGTATTCCTGTGGTATGCAGTTTTTTCCCTATGGAAGTTCTTGATATTGTTTAGTAGTTTTTGTGTCTCTTTAACATTCTCATTTTTTTCTGTACATTTTTTGAACATATGAATATGGTTATGATAAATGCCTTATTATATTCTTCTTTTGTTCCTAATCTCTTAAATGGGCTGCAAGTAGACCTACCCAGCCTTTTCTGCTGTTTGTTCATCTGTGTTATTCTTGTGTGTTTCTATTGAGTGATTATTCCTCCATAATGTGTTGCATTTTCCTGCTTTATATATCTGGTAATTTTCAATTTTTTTGTGTAACATTTCAATTTTAGTTCTTGGGTACTAGATATTTTAATATTCCTATAAATATTCTTGAAATTTGTTCTTGGAGAAAGTTATTTTGAAAATGGTTGATCTGGGACGCCTGGGTGGCTCAGTCATTAAGCGTCTGCCTTCAGCTCAGGTCATGATCTCAGGATTCTGGAATCGAGTCCCACATCAGGCTCCCTGCTCAGCGGGAAGCCTGCTTCTCTCCCTCTCACTCTCTCTGCTTGTGTTCCCCCTCTCTCCCTGTCTCTCTTCTCTGTCAAATAACTAAATTAAATCTTTAAACAATAATAACAACAACAATAACTAAAACAGTGCTGTCCAATGGAAATATGTGGGCAACATCAAGGAATTTAAACCTTCCTAATATCTGGGTTTAAAAAAAAAAGAAAATGGTTGATCCTTTTGTGACTTTTTTTTTTTAAGTTTTGAAGCTTATTTTAAGATTTTTTTAGTTAAGACCAGAGCAGTCTTTGGAGCTATTTTTTTTTTTTTTTCCTGACTCATGAGGCAGTACCCTTTTGAGAAATCTACCTAATGCCTTGTAATTAGGAGAGTTCCAATCTGGCTAATGGGAGCATTGTTCCCGGCCCGGTGTGAGCTCTGTGGATTGTTCCCTCTGAACATTTGACATCATTTCTTTCCCTGACCTTGGGGAGACTTGAGTGGACCTTCTGCAGCTTTTAAGAATTCTCTCTTTGTGCACCTCTCTCCTCTTTGGTATCCTGCCCTGCAAACTCTAGCTGCTTTGACCTTTTCAGACTTCGAGCTCCATCTTCTCTACTCAGAGACTGTTGGACTCTGAAAACTTTTGCTCTGCTGCTGCCTGGAAACTTTCTCAAGGCAGTAAGCTGGAACAATCATTCATTTCTCCTTTTTTAGGGACCAGTATTTTTCACTACTTGACATCCATCTAAGGTTTGAAAGCCTTTTAAAAAAATTACACTTTATACTTTTTTAAAGAAGTAATTTCAGATGAAAAGTTATATCTGATCTCTGGTATTGCATCTTGCCCAGAAGTGGAACTTAGATTTTAATTTTCTAATAATTGTAGTTGTATTTTCGCAAAACTTTGTTTATATGTTCCTTTAATGGTTACTTTTTTTCTTTACAATTTAAGAAATATAAATTCAAAGGTTAAGTTTATTTTAAAATTAGATCATTAGAAAAATATAATATTAAATGTGATCTAAGCTTAGTTTGCTTTATAGATTAGAAATTCTGCTTTCTTCTAGAAACATTCATGTTATCAAATTCGTATTTATTTACTTATTTCCCATCTATCTTAATACATTTTTAAGAATGTGTTTTTTACGTATATTGTTTGGTTATTTAATTGTAAGTGAATGTATGAGGTTTATTTTATTCCACATTTAGGAAACAGCAATTCAAAGGTATACTCATTCTTGCCTTTACATTTTATCATAAAATTATTTTAGTGTTTTAAAATATTGATTTCAATCCATAAGTTCAAATATTCAAAGCATAGTTGAATTTCATTATTTAGAGAATTGTCTTAATGTAAATGATCTTTTAATGTACCTTAACAAATTTTTCTTACAGATCAGGGGACTGATTTTGGATGGCTCTTCAGAGTTAATCCAAGAAGGTCTCAAAAGTGGCTTTCTTCATCCACTTTCTGAAAAATGGGACAAGTGTAGTAAGCCCATTACTTTACCACTTGATACCTGCAATTTGTCAGAATTATGTGCAATGGCAAAGCATTTGCCTTCTCTGAATGAAATGGAACTTCAGGTGTTACAATTGATGGAAGAAGATATGTCTGTTACAGAACAGGATTTATTTTCACGGGTTGTTGAAAACAACTCTAGCATTACAAAAATGATTACTTTAATGGGACAGAAATACCTGGTGCCACCAAAAAGCAGTTTTCTTTTGTCTGACATTTCTTGCATGCATCCACTTCTGAACTGTAAGTAATTACTATGTTATTAGAAATATATAATTTTTTTGTGGCCTCAGAAGTCAAGAGCTAGTCTGAATGCTGAATGTGGGTCAACATTATGAGGATAGAATAAATGCTTAATTTTCTCTGTGTGATTTTTTCTTTCAAATTTAATTTTAAATGTCTTTTGATTTAAAAACATTTTAAAAATTTGAAAAAATTAAAAAATGAGACTAATGAACAAAGGGTCAAAAAGTAATTGGTCCCTGTGAAAGCAAATTTAAGTTGCTGCTCTGTACTTAAGAATTCATGATACAGTTGGGCTTGGCCAAACAATTTTATTTAACTTTTCTTTATAGTGAAGTAGGAACACTTTAGATATAAATATTAACACTGTAGCCTTTTAAGTTACATTTTAAGCTAGAGTTCCAGTTTATCGTCTAAAGTGTCTTGAAATATTTTCCTATATAATGTCAAAAAAATTTAAAGATTGAAATTCACATTCATATACACCTGAATTTGAATTTGGATTCTAAAGCTTAACTGTTAATCTCTGAGCTATTCACTTACAAAACTGAGCCTCAGTTTCCTAGTTTATAAAATGGTTATGATAATAATCTACTTCTGAAGGTCATCTGCATCAATTGCTTATGTCAGGGATTTATATGTATTTAATAAGTCATAATATTCTAAGGGATGAAGTAGGAAAAGAAATGTATTGATGAAGTTTAACTTAATATGATATTTGTTGTTATTTGGATATTTAATATAAAAAATCTTAATTTATTAAATGACATAGTTCATTAAGAAAATGCTTCTTTTAATTTCTGTCAAGCCATGTTACATATGAGTGGTCATTCATGTCACAGTGTCATAAATTCTTTAGGGTAAATGACAGGGTAATAAGTTAATGGGAAAGTTATGTTTGAATGTTGTTTTCTGTTTTTTTTTTGGGTTTTTGTCACTTTAATATTTTAAAAACCATTACTTCCTTATTTTAATTTGCACTGTTTTGATTGCTTGTAAAACTGTACATATACTAAAATATATGTATGTTGATAAAAAGCAGAAGGGACAGCTCTTCCTTACAGTAAAATTCAAGTTAATAAATGTGGATAGAATGATAGAACTAGAAAGTTTCTATTTGGCAAACATCATAGTAATTAGATGTCAAAATAGTAGATGAAAAAGATGAGACACAGGATATTTGCACAGTCTTAAAGTATCTCCTTACAAGATACTTACTAATTACAAAGTGAACACTGGAGAAACGTGGTAGACAACCCTTTAACCAAGTGATTAAAGGTAGTATCACCAATAATGAGACATTTTGACATCGTGTATTTCCTGATTATTTGGTAGTGTTCTTGCTAAAAATTAATAATCTAAGTTTAATCACGGAGAAATAACAAACCTAAATTAAGAGACATTCTATAAAATAACTGGCCAGTAGCCTTCAAAGTGTCAAGGTCATAAGTGACAAAGAAAGACTGAGGAACTTTCCCAGATTGGAAGAGATTGAGGAGACATTGCAATTAGATACATTGTGTGATTCTGCTTTGGATCCTGGGCCAGAAAAAAAGACACCTGTAAATTGAGGAAGTTTTACCAAGGTCAGTGTATCAGTTTTAAGATAAATTATTTCAAAATGAAACTTAAAAAAACTAAAGCAAAAAAAAAAAGACAAAAACAAAACAAAAAACAACAAAAAAATCAATTTAGGTTTGAAAGGATCATGTTAGTATGGCTGTCAAGACATAAAAGACATTTACAAATGGTTGGTGTCCAGCTAAGTGAGCTATAGTTATTTTCAGGTAGTCTGAAATGCAAAAATAGGAATAGGTGAACTTAGGTTAAAATCCCAGTGGTACTAAATTGTAAGGGAAATATCAATTTTTTTTAGATTCAATTATTCCATTTGAATAAATGTTGTAAGTGCTTTTGTTGCATTCCATTATATTTGTGTCTATAGTAAATGCACTTTAGTTTTTCAAGTGATCACCTACAGAAGGTAGGTATTTTCTGAAGTTGTGTATTTCTTTTCAGGTAGGAAAACATATGATGTAATTGTGATAGATCCACCGTGGCAGAACAAATCAGTTAAAAGAAGTAACAGGTAAGTATAAATAAATTGTCTTTAGATACGCCTTTTTTTTTTTTTAAATTTCCAGGATGAACCCCAACATGGGGCCTGAACTCATGACCCTGAGATCAAGACCTGAGCTGACACCAAGAGTCAGGTGCTTACCTGACTGAGCCACCCATGCACCCATACTTTTCTAAGAGCTAATTGTCCTTTTTACTTTCTGGTTACATTGCTAAAAGTATTAGTTTGAGATGTAGGTTGTCTGAAAATATTTTCAATTTTTCATTCCCCTAATTAGTTAATTCTCTTGTACTAGAATGACATATAGGTATAAGAATGTCACAGGTAATATATTTATTAATGACTGAGGTTACTGACTGAACCAGTTCAGGGATATTTCTGTAACACCAAAGGGCAACATTTTTGCTTCCTTTGATATCACATTTTAAAGTTTAGAAATACGTGCCAAAATACGGGCGTACCTTGTTTTATTGTGCATCACTTTATTGTACTTTGCAGATATTGCCTTTTTAAAAAATAATTGAAGGTTTGTGGCAACTCTGCATTGAGCGCATCTGTTGATATCATTTTTCCAACACTGTTTGCTCACTTTGTGTCCCTTTTTGCAATATTTCAAACATTTTCATTATTTGTTTTGGTTATCTGTGAATAGAGATTATGACTTAATGAAAGTCAAATGATGGTTAGCAATTTTTAGCACTGAAGTATGTATGTTGTTTTCTTAGACATAATGAATGCTATTGCATACTCAGTTGACTACAGTATAGTGTAAACATAACTGTTACATGCACGGGGAAGCCCCAACATTAATTTGACTCACTTTATTAAAAGTGATACTAGCTTTGTTGTGGTGGTCTGGAACTGAATTGCAGGATCTCTGAGGCATGCATAGTTTTCCTCAGTAGCTGCTATGAATGAATTTGTCTAATCCATTTAACATTTGTTTTATGTCACCTTTTTTGTTTATGTCACCTCTTAGAGTAATCAGTTCAATTAATTTCTGAGAGGACATTTCCTTTTTTTTTTTTTTTAAAGATTTTATTTATTTATTTGAGAGAGAATAAGAGAGAGAGAGCATAAGAAGAGGGAGGGTCAGAGGGAGAAGCAGACTCCCTGCCAAGCAGGGAGCCTGATGTGGGACTCGATCCTGGAACTCCAGGATCATGACCTGAGCCAAAGGCAGTAGCCTAACCAACTGAGCCACCTAGGTGCCCGACATTTCCTTTTAACAGCTTTTTAAAACTAAGTTTTTCTCTCTCATTCTAGTGAATATCTTCAGTTACAGTTCCTTTCATGTTCAATTTCTAGCCTGAACAATTCTATTACCTTGACTTCAACTTCATATGGAATTTCTTTATCTCCTCAATTATCTCCAGCTTTTTAATGCTTTTTTGTTTATGAGCTGTACAGTGGGATTTTTTTCTCTTAAAGTTGCAAGAATCATACAAAGTATTCATGTACCTGTTCTCTATGTGTTTGTGTGTATAAATATTTATATCTATACATAATTCTTTAAAAATCATTTGAAAATAATTTAGGAGAAAATAAATTGCTCTGAAATATTTAATTTTATATTTCCTGAAAACAAAGGAATTCTCTCCTAATTGTCAAAATAGGTACTTAACATTGATATAGTTGATATCAATTGATATCGTTGATATAGTACTGTTATATAAACTAGTATCTAATCCATACACTTTATTCAGGTTTTACCAGTTATCCCAGAAACCTCCTTCATAGCAAAATAAAATTCTGGATCATTACTTATATTTAGTTGTTGTGTCTCTTTAGTATACTTTAAAAAAAAAAGATTATTATTTATTTGTGAGAGAGAGAGGGAGAGTATAAGCAGGAGGGGCAGAGGGAGAGGAAGAGAGAATCTCAAGCAGACTCTGCATTGAGTGTAGAGCCCAATATGGGCTTGTTCTCAGGATTCTGAGATTACACCCTGAGCCGAAACCCAGGCTCAGAAGATTAACACATTCTGCCATCCAGGAGCCCCTCTTTAGAATCCTTTAATTTGGAAGTTCCTGAGTCTTTACTGGTGTTTCATGAAACTGACATTTCCGAAAGCAGCAATAGAAAACTAATACTGCATCTATTGATGAATCTGCCCAAGTCAGTTATTATTAAGGCAGTTGCCAAATGGTGATTTATTTTTGGGCTCTCTATTCTGTTCCATTGATGTATGTGTTTTTTTTTGTACCAGTACCATACTGTTTTTATTAGTATAGCTTTTTAACATGTTTTGAAGTCAGGGAGCCTGATAACCTCTAGGTTTGTTTTTTTAAAGATCACTTTGGCTATTTAGGGTCTTTTGTGGTTCCATACTCATTTCAGGATTCTTTGTTCTAGTTCTATTAAAAATGACATTGGTGGGGCACCTAGGTGGCTCAGTGGATTAAAGCCTCTGCCTTCAGCTCAGGTCATGATCCCAGCGTCCTGGGATCGAGCCCCGCATCGTGCTCTCTGCTTAGCAGGGAGTCTGCTTCCTCCTCTCTCTCTCTGCCTGCCTCTCTGCCTACTTGTAATCTCTGTCTGTCAAATAAATAAATAAGATCTTTAAAAAAAAATGACATTGGTATTTTGAAATGGATTGCATTAATCCCCCCCACCTTTTTTTTTTTTTTTTAATTTCCTTTGGTTGAGAGAGTGAGAGTGAGCAAGAGACAGATTGTGAGAACAAATCCGGGGGAGAGGCAGAGGGAGACGTGGACTTCCTGCAAGGCAGGGAGCCTGACGTGGGACTTGATCTCAGGACTCTGGGATCATGACCTGAGCTGAAGGTAGACACTTAACTGACTGAGCCATCCAGGTGCCCTGATAGGGACTGCATTAAGTATATAGATTGCTTTGTGTAGTATAGACATCTAACGATATATATTTTTTTAATTTATTAATTTGACAGACAAAGATCACTAGTAAGGAGAGAGGCAGGCAGAGAGAGAAGAAGGGAAGCAGGCTCCCTGCCGAGCAGAGAGCCCCATGTGGGGCTGGATCCCAGGACACTGGGATCATGACCTGAGCCAAAGGCAGAGGCTTTAACCCACTGAGCCACCCAGGCGCCCCTGACATCTAACAATATTAATTCTTCCAGTCCATGAACACAGTATATTAATTTCCATTTATTTGTGTTGTCTTCAATATTTTTCATTTTATACTCTTCAGAGTACAGGTCTTTTCACAGGTTAATTTTTTTTCTAGGTATAACTTTTTGATGCAATTTTAAATGGGATTGTTTTCTTGATTTCTCTTTCCGATAGCTTCTTATTAGTGTATAGAAATGAAACAGATTTCTCCATATGTTCATTTTGTATCTTGTGACTTTACTGAATTATTTTATTAGTTCTAACAGTTTTTTTGGTGGAGACTTACGGTTTTCTGTATATGATATTATGTCATCAGCAATTGGTAACAGTTTTACTCCTTTTTCAATTTAGGTGTCTTTGATTTTTTTTTCTTGCCTAATTGATGTGGCTGGGATTTCCCTATGTTGAATAAGTTGTGAGAATGCGTATCCTTGTCTTGTTTCTGATATTAGAGGAAAAGCTTACAGCTTTTCACTGTTGAGTATAATGTTAGCCGAGGGTTTATCATATCTGGCCTGTATTATACTTGGTATGTTCTTTCTGTAACTGCTCCATTAGTTTTTTTATCATAAATGGATGTTATATATGTCAAATGCTTTTTTGTATCTAGATGATCATATTTTTATCTTTAGTCTTGTTAATGTGGTGTATTATGTCGGTAAATTTCACCAGATCATAGAGTATGAACCTATTAATGTATTGTTGATTTTTTAAAAGGATTTTTTATTTTATTTGACAGGCAGAGATTACAAGTAGGCAGAGAGGCCGGCAGAGAGAGAGAGGAGCAAGCAGGCTCCCTGCTGAGCAGAGAGCCCGATGTGGGGCTCAATCCCAGGACCCCGGGACCATGACCTGAGCTGAAGGCAGAGGCTTTAACCCACTGAGCCACCCAGGCGCCCCTGTATTGTTGATTTTGATTTGCTATTATTTTGAAGAGGATTTTTGCATCTGTGTTCACTGGTGATATTGGCCTTTTTTTAAGTGCTTTGATTCTGCTGGTCTTGTAAAATGAGTTTGGAAGCATTTCTTCCCTTTTAATTTTTTGGAATAATTTGAGAAGGGTAGTTACTAACTTTCCTTTAAATGTTTGATAGAATTCAAAGCAGTCTGGTCTTAAACTTTTGTTTTCTGAGAGTTTTTAAATTACAGATTCAATTTTGTTACTTGAAATTGGTACATTCAGATTTTCAATTTCTTTCTAATTCAGTCTTGGAAGGTTGTATGTTTCTAGGAATTTATTCATTTCTTCTAGGTAGTCTCCTGTATTACATAGTCTTCTATATATTTTTGTGGTTTTAGTTGTAACTTCTCTTTCATTTTTGCCTTTATTCATTTGAACCCTTTCTTTTTTCATTTGAGCCCTTTTTTTCTTGAGTCTGGCTCGAGTTTTTCAATTTTAGCTTTTCAGAGAATCAGGTTTTAGTTTCATTGATTTTTTCAGTTTCTATTTCAATTATTTCCACCCTAATCTTTATTATTTCCTTCCTTCTACTAACTTTGGCCGTCGTTGTCCTTTTTCTAGTTTAGGTTAGATTGTTTACTTGGGTTTTTTCTTGTTTCTTTAGGTAGGTTTGTATTGCTGTGAACTTCCCTCTTAGAACTGCTTTTGTTGCAGTTTTAGAAAGTTGTATTTTCATTTGTCTCAAAGTATTTTTTGATCTCTGTTTACCCATTTGCTGTGTAGTAATATTTCTTTTTTTTTTCTAGTTTTCTTCTTGTAAATGATTTCTAATTTCACAGTGTTGTTGGAAAAGATGGCTGATATGATTTAAGTCTTTTTAAATTTATTGAGATTTGTTTGTGGCCTGATATATAATCTGCCCTGAAGAATGTTCCATGTGCCATTGAAAAAAATGTGCATTCAGCAGTTTTTGGGCCAAACGTGCTGTGTATATGTATTAAGTTCATCTGGTCTTATGTGTTGAGAGCGGTGTTTCCTTATCCTATGCATTGATGTAAGTGGGGGTATTGAAGACCTCTATCATTATTGTATTAAAGTCAATTTCTTCCTTTAGGTCTGTTAAGATTTGTTTTATATATTTAGGTGCTACTATATTAGATGCATAAATATTTATAACTGTTACATTATCTTCTCAGGTTGACCTCCTTATCATTATGTAATTCTTTTCTTTATCTTTTGTTGCAGTCTTTGTTGTAAAGTCTGTTTTGTCTGATATGAGTATTGGTACTCCAGCCTTCATTTTGTTTTTATTTGCATAGAGTACTTTTTTCCAATCCCTTTATTTTTAGTCTGGGTTTGTCTTTAGATGTGAAGTGAGTTTCTTGCAGGCAGTATATAGATGGGTCTTGTTTTCTTTCAGCCATTTAGCTTCCCTATGTCTTTAAATTGGGGCATTTTAGTCCATTTATATTTAAAGTAATTACTGATAGGCAAGTACTTATTGACATTTTAATTATTTTCTGATTATTTTTGTATTTCTCTGCTTATTTGTCTTTCCTTTGGTCTCTTCCCTTGTGATTTAATGGTTTTCTTTAGAGTTACATTTGGGTTCTTTTGTCTTTTTGTATATCTACTATAGCTTTTTGGTCTGTGGTTCCTATAAAGTGTATATATTTATATTGACCTAGATATTTTTTTAAGCACTCTATTTTAAGCTGGTAGTTATTTCAGTTTTAATGAATTCTAAAAGCACTACTTTTTTTACTGCCTCTCAACATTTTCTGTTTTTGACATCATATTTTACATCTTTTTATTTTATATATCCCTTAACTACTTATTGTAGTTACAATTGAGTTTACTTTTTTGTCTTTAACCTCATACTAGCTTTTTCATTGGTTCATGCACTGCCTTTACTAGACTTTTGCTTTTATGAGTGAGATTTTTTTTCTTTCATTTTCTTGTTTTTCTTTTCATTTTCTTGTTTTTCAATCATGGGATTTTCTTTTCTGCTTAAAGATCTTTTAACATTTTTTGTAAGGCTGGTTTAGTCAGGGTGAATTCCTTTAGTTTTTGCTTGTCTGGAAACCCTTTATCTCTCTTTTAATTCTGAATGAGAGCCTTGCTGAATAGAGTATTTTTGGTTATACATTTTTCCTTTTCAGCAGTTTAAATGCATCCTGGCACTCCTGGCTTGCAAAGTTTTTTCTGAAAAATGAGTTGATCATCTTACGGGATTTTCCTCATTTATGACTATTTTTTTTTTATTGCTGTCTTTGACATTCTCTCATTACCTTTTGGCATTTTATTTATAATATGTCTTGGTGGATTTCTTTGGTTTCATTTTATTAGGGACTCTATGCTTTTTGCATCTGATATTTGTTTCCTTTCCCAAGTTAGGGAAGTTTTCAGCCATCATTTCTTCAAATTTTCTGGCCCTTTCCTTCTGGTACCCATAAAATGTGAATGTTAGTATGCTTGTTGTTCCAGAAGTCCCTTAAAACTGTCCTCATTAAAAAATTTTTTTTCACTGTTTTCACTATTCTCTCTTCCAGATTGCTGACTCATTCTTCTCTATCATATAATCTGCTTTTGGTTCTTTCTAATGTATTTTTCGTTTCAGTTGTTGTATTCCTCAGCTCTGATTGATTCTTTTTTATGTTTTCTTTCTCTGTGTAGAAGTTGTCACTGTGTTCTTCCATTCACCTCCTGTGTTTGATGAGTATCTTTTTGATCATTACTTTCAACTTTTTATCAGGTAAATTACTTATCTCCTTTTCTTTAGGTTTTCCTTTTTTCCCTGGGTTTTTTCCTTGTTGTCTTGTTTGGAATATATTTCTCTGTCACCTCATTTTGTTTGACTTTCTGTGTGTGTTTCTGTGAATTAGCTATAAGAGCTAACTCTCATGGTATTGAAGGAGTGGACTTATGTTGGACTGCCTGCTGTGTAGACTGTATGCCTGATGGCTTTGGCAGGCTGGCTGGAGCTGGAGTGGGCGTGGCTCGAGTGGGTGGGGCATGTTGTGCTGTGGCCACCTTTGTGGAATTGCTGGAGTGGAAGTGGGCATAGGCTGGATATGTTCCAGGATGGGCTGTACTGTGGACATAACCTAGTTGGGTCCTGGAGGGTGCTGCCCTTGGCAGGATGGCTGGAGCTGGGGCTGATGTATTTGGGGACTGAGGGTGTACTACATGGGGGCTGTCTTTGAGAGATGTCTGGAGCTGGAGTGGGCCAGGGGTCTGGAATGTGCTGGGGTGGCCCTACCAGGTTGGTAAAGTACCCGGACCCTGCTCCTGTTTACACTATGGAGGTAGATGCAGAACATAAAAATGGTGCTTGCTGGTTCCTCTGTGAGAGTTGCATTGGTTCTGTACCTATTTGTTGGAGGCTCTAGTGTTATCAAATGGATTTCCTTCATTTATAATCTATTTGCCCTTTAAACTGCTATGTCTGAGGGCAGATGAGTCTGTGCATTGGCCCCTCAGCAATATCCTTCTCTACTGTAGGTCACCTAATGAAGAGTGGGGTTCCTTTTGTGTCCACACTTCTATGTTTCCCTATTGTTTATTGTCCTTTATTGTTTGTTGTGTAGAAGCTGTGCAGTCAGCCCTCTCTTTTTCTTCTGGAGGAATGTCTCTATATATAGGTATAGATTTACTTTGTGGGAGGAGATGAATTCAGAGTCTTCCTGTGTCACCATCTTGGACCCTCTTAGCAAATTTTAATGCTTTCAGTCTGTTCTGTATTTTAGTTACAGTGGTGAGTGATCTCTTTTTCTTTTATTATTAGAGTGTAAACATTAGATTGGGTGCTCTTTGAAGAGAAGGGTGCTAATATAGGTTTTTTTTTTTTTAAGATTTATTTATTTATTTGAGAGAGAGAGAGAGATCATGAATGGAAGAGGCAGGGGGAGAGGGAGAGAGAATCCCAACCAGACTCCACTCCGAGTGTGAAGCCTCACTCAGGGCTTGATCTCATGACCCTGAGATCATGACTTGAACTGAAATCAAGAGTCCAGTGCTTAACTGACTGCACCACCCAGGCTTCCCAGGGAGGTTTTTGAAAACTAGATAACATTAACCATTTTAGCCACTTTAAAGTGTACAGCTTAGTGGTTTAATTCATTCACAATGTTGTGCAATTACTACCTTATCTAATTCCAGAATATTTCTATCATCCCCTAGTTTGCCTCTTTGCTCATACTCTGACAACCATTAATCTTCTCTTTGTCTCCATGAGCCTACCTTTTGGGACATTACGTATAAATAGAATCATATAACATGTGGCCTTTGTGTCTGGCTTACTTCATTAGATATTTGTTTTCATAGTTCATCCATGTTTTAGCATATATCAATACTCCATTCCTTTTCATGGCTGCATAATATTCCATTGGATGGGTCTGTATATATATGTATATATGCACACATACATACATACACATACACATATGTACATACATACCACATTTTATTTATCCATTCGTCAGTTGGTGATGTTTGCATGGTTTCCAGCTTTTGGCTATAGTGCTGCCATAGCATTTGTGTACAGCTTTTCTTTCCTTTCCTTTTCTTTTCTCTTTTATCTTTTCTTTAAGATTTACGTGTTTTTGAGAGAGAGAGAGTGCATGCATGAGCAGTAGGGGCAGGAGAGGGAGAGTGAATAGCAAGCAGACTGCATGCTGAATGTGGAGCTTACATGGGCTTAATCTCACAGCCCTGAGATCAGACCTGAGCTGAAACCAAGAGTTGGATACTTAACCAACCATGCCACCCAGGCACCCCTGTAAAATCTTTTCTGTGAACAATGTGTGTTAAAGAATTTGGCCCTGCCCAAAGAAAGTTTGACTGTTCTCGTAGGTTCTGGGAGGGAATCTATACCTGATAGGATTATTTTTGCTCAGTGTGCTTGGGTTGGGCGGAAGGTATTTGGGAGACTGGCTGTATAAATAATCTTAGGATAGGGACTGGTGCACCAGAAAGGCTAACCTTGTCATTTAGGGTAGGCTTTGGTCCCAGTGGTATTAGTTAACCTGGAGACTGAGTTCAACCACCTGGGCAATTAGTCACTTTATTTTGCCTATGTAATGCATCTCCAATTAAAACTCAGGAAACTGAGCTGGGGTGAATTTCCCTGGTTAGCAGTACTACGTGTGTATTATCACACGTAGATGCCAGGGAGGTAATGTGTTCTGATTCCATGAGAGAGGACTCTTGGAGGCTCTGTGTTTGTAAGTCCCCCAGACTCTGCTCTGAGTTTCTTCTTTTGGCTGATTTTAATCTGTATTAAACCATAATAACCTTTACGTGATAAATTGTAATTAGTCGTTTCATGTTATAAGCTGTAATCATGATTATAATAGTTTTCAGTAAAGTTCTATGAGTCTTTTTGACAAATTATTGAACCTGAGTAGTTTTGGAAACTGCCCAAACTTTCAGTTGGTTGTAGGAGAAAGGGCAAAATTAAGGCCTGTTCCCAATTAAGGCCTGTTCCTTCAGACTTTGTAGTTGCCTAATTCCAGATGACATGTTTTCATTTATTTTGGGTATATACCTAGGAGTAGAGTTGCTGCATCACATGGCAACTCTACCTTTAACTCTTGAAGAACTACTGAACTGTTTTTCATGATGGATGTGTCATCTTACATGCCCACTGGAAACATATGAAGGTTCCAGTTTCTCTACATTCTCAGTGACACTTATTTTTTGTTTTGTGTTTATTTTGTGTTTATTGTAGCCATCCTGATGAGTATGGAGTGATATCTTGTGGTTTTGATTTGCATTTCTCTAGTGACTAATAATATTGAGCAATTTTCATGTTCTTATTGGCCATCTGTATATATTCTTTGGAGAATTGACTCTTCAGATCCTTAGCACATTTTAAAATTAAGTTGTCTTTTTGTTGATTTCTAAGAGTTCTTTATGTATTCTGGATATTAGGCCCTTACCTTAAATGGTTGGCAAGTATTTTCTCCCATTTTCTCTTCTTGTCTTTTCACTTTCTTTTAAATGTTTTCAAAGCACAAAGCTTTACACTTTGTTGAAGTCCAGCTTAACCTATTTTTCTTTTTGTTGCTGTGCATTTGGTTTTTTATTTAAGAAACCATTGCCTTAATCAGGGTCACAATGATGGACACCTGTGTTTGCTAAGAGTTTTTCAGCTCTCATGTTTAAGTCTTTGATCCATTTGAGTTTAATTTTGTATGTGAGGTGGAATCGCAATTTTATCCTTTTGCATTTGGATAGCCAGTTGTCCAAGCATCATTTGTTGAAAAGACTGTTCCCAGAGTCTCATTATTAGAGTTAAGTGTTAAATTCAAAAGAATCAGAGAACCCAATTTTGTAGTATTCTTTGGTAATGTGTTCCAGTTTTCTCTAAGAATTATTTTTAAAAATATTAACTTTAAGTTTCATTTGCTTTTTATCTTAATGAAAATTGATAGCTTTTAAATATGTTATTTTTGAAGACTCTTTAGAAGTTCTTTTTTTTTTAAGATTTTATTTATTTATTTGACAGACAGATCACAAGTAGGCAGAGAGGCAGGCAGAGAGAGAGAGAGAGGAGGAAGCAGGCTCCCTGCTGAGCAGAGAGCCTGATGTGGAGCTCTATCCCAGGAACCTGGGATCATGACCTGAGCCAAAGGCAGAGGCTTTAACCCACTGAGCCACCCAGGTGCCCCCTCTTTAGAAGTTTTAAAAAAGTAAACAAATGATCAGAATTAGCAATATCTTTGGAGGCAGCTTTTATAATTCTGGAAGATAGACTCATTCCTTTTATAATATTTTATGATACTTTTATATAGTACATTTTGAAATTTTTTGTTTAAAAATTTTTTTTGAAATTTTTTGTTTTTTCAGCTTGTAAGTGTATCTTCATGATCTTTTTCATAATGATTTATTGTATTGTTTCTTTCCTTCAACTTTCGAGTTTAAAAATTCCAAACTTTGAAGAAAGTTGAAAAAATAGTACATGAATATCAAATTACCTTTCCTTTAGATTTACCAGTTTTTAATATTCTACCACATTTGTGTGTATTTTCTCTTTTCCATCTCTCTGCTTGGTATTGTAGACATCATGCTTCACTTATAAATTATTTCATGTGTATCTCCTAAAAACAAGGATATTCTTTTACATAACTATGATACCATTATTACTCCTAATAAAATTAATATTGGCATTAATAATATTATCAAATATACATGATATATTCTTTTTTTCTTTTTTTTTTTTTTTAACCTCTTCTCAAAGTGTTTTTTTTTATGGTTATATTTTCCTTTTCAGTGTTCAGAGTTAGGCTCCAGTCAGGGATCACACATTACATTTAGTTTTCTTTTTCTTCCTTTAATGCAGAATAGTCTCTTGGCCATTTTTTACTTTTCAGGATGTTGACTCTTTCTTAAGATCCCATGTCCCTTTTTTGTATATTTCCTGCCATTTGGATTTGTCTGATTGCTTCTTCATGATTAGATTCAGGTTAAAAAATACTATCTTGGTGATAAAGATGCATATTTTATAGTTTGCTCAGTGATTTCCAGGAGATTGAACAAAAAAAGGAATATTTCATTCCTCCTTCTTTACCCCACATCAACCCAATTAAATAAAATTGAGGGAATCAAAGAATCTGCAATTATTGGGAACATCAAACTTCAAAATCTTGACCTGATGTTTTTCATACTTTGGCAAATTTAGTTTTTTAAGTTATCACTTTGATTATAAGAAATGCTAGTCCACTAGAAGAGCACCAGACTGGATGGTAGGAAATGGGTGCATGACATGTGAATTGTTTTACTCATTTGTTTATTTAAGAAATGCTATTGATCATTTCCTCACATCATACAATTGCTGTGTGTGTGAGAACTGGATTCCAGTTTTTATTGCATTTGGCCATTAAGATGTCCTAAAAAGTAACGTTGGTTACTTTTTACAGAGTAGATATAGTAGTAGAAACCTCATTATAGTTATTTGAGGAATAAAATAAAGTAGTGAAAGTAGAACACTAAATGCATACCAGTCCTTAGCTTAGTTGTAGAATTGAGGGAATTTCTCTTTTCTTTTTTCTTCCCTCCCCACCTTCCCTGTTTCTTTTTCTTCCTTTAAAACCTAGGCTGATGGTGAGGAACTGCTAGAGAGGTTGAGACACAAAAGGAGAGGAATAACTAGCATTGTAAGATACTGGAAGATGGGAATAAGAGAACACAGGTGGAGGGATAAGCTTTAGATAGGCAAAGCCATGCCATTTGATTTAAAAGGAAATGTATCCAAATGGATAAGTCAAGGTGTAGAAGGGGAGAGAGGGTTAGGTACTTGAAGGAGTCAGGTGGCCTTTATTTTTACCGATATATGAGTTAATTTCATCTGCCAAGAGTGAGTTTAGGTAAGAAATTTGAAAAGAGATGAGGGCTTGTACTTGACCAAGGATAAGTAAAAGAATTAATGAGTCATTTTGATAGCCTGAGAATGGGTTTAATTGACCCAATTCTTCACTTCTGCATTTTTCTCTACCTGATTTTCCCCATATAAAGAGGTTGAATTGAATTGTGTGGAAGTGGGGTTGAAATGAAGATTAGAGGTTTGAAGGAGTTGTGGGGTGAAAGGTAAAGGGGGGATGGGAATTTAGGATGCTAACGAGAGAGCAGTGAGATGATTGGTAGTCTTTGGAGAAGAGGAGAATGTGTGCAGGAAGAAATGATTGACTCAGTAAAGTAGAGGGATGGGGCATGGTTTTCTTGGATAAGGTCAAAGAATAGATGAGGACTAAAAGGCCAGAGATAAATCGATGTTTAGTTTCAGAGTTGGGATAAGTGTGAGTGGTGATGAGGTCCAGGTTAGGGTCCCTGGAATGGATTAGTAGGATGAATGCAGTTGTATTTGTTTAGGGGAAGAATAGTTGAGGTATGCACATCATATTGATTGTGCCTAGAAATTTCCCAGCGTAATGACAAGATTTGTGTTGGTAAGGTAGAAGAATCTTAGAGCTTAAGGCTTCATTGATTATGGAGAGTGAGGAAGAAATGGGTTCAATAAAGGACATTACATTCTAGCACAGCCAGATAGCATACCTTTCAAAGAGAAGTGGATTTTATGCAAATATGGAGGAGTTTTAGCCTAGAAGCAGCTAATGGAGGAGCTAGAATATGGACTCTCCTCTCTCTGTTGTGTGTGTAGGGTGTTAGAGAAATCTATTAGATTGGATTTTATAGAGCAAGTAGTCCAGCAAGAGAAATGAAACTTTATACTATTAATGACTAGGGTGGGAGTGCAAGACTATAGAATTTTTTTTTTTTAATGAAAGCACGAGGGTTTCTTTTCTTGCTAAAAGATTTTATTTGAGAGAGAGAGAGAATGAGGACAGAGCATAAGCAAGGGGAGTGGCAGAGGGAGAGGAAGCAGGCTCCCCACTGAGCAGGGAGTTCCAAGACCTGAGCAGAAGGCAGACACTTAACTGACTGAGCCACCCAGGCACCCTGAAGGCAAGAGGATTTCAAAGAGTCCAGTGGAATGATTGGAATAAGAAAGAAGCAGGATGATAAATTGAGGGTTGAAAATATAGTAGAATATTGAGATAGCAGCTTGAAGACTTGCTGTGACGGGAGTCCCTGTGTAAAATACAGATTATGGAAACCAAACAATGATATTTGCTTAATTTTGAATGGGGTAGAAGAATATTAGTGAAATTACTGAAATGTAATACATTTAGAAATGATAAAGATAGCTAGCCTGACAATTTTATACTATTAAAAATGAAAAATGGTTAATTCTGACTTGCTTGTAATAATGTGTCCACTGGGTGTCGCTGTGGCTTCATGTTTAGTTATACAAATAACTAGGTATAGGGGCTTTGTGTTGTGGAGTCAGTATTACATGGGTCTTCTGTCTGCTTATTTTTCCTTTTTTGCCGTGAATTTTGCTGATATCACTTTCTGTTTATTTTTAGGTACAGCTATTTATCACCACTGCAAATAAAGCAGATACCTATTCCTAAACTGGCGGCTCCAAACTGTCTCGTTATAACGTGGGTAACCAATAGACAGAAGCACCTACGTTTTGTAAAGGAAGAACTTTATCCTTCTTGGTCTGTTGAGATAGTTGCTGAGTGGCACTGGGTAAAAGTAAGTTGAAAAAGTAACTTATTTGTTCAAATAGTGTGACATATAAGTCACATAAATGTAGCATCTAATTTTTAACACTTAACATGTCACTGCTCTACTCCTTCAAAACAGTCTGTTTAAAACTTTTACAATACTACGTTTTTTCTTTTTGCTGCTAAATACTTACATCTTCTTATTCTCAAAGGCTCTTTACTTTTTGTTCTCTTTTTGTAGTAGAGTCTCAAACTGCTGGCCTTAGGAAATATTTGATTCAGGGAGCGATAACTGGATGACATTCTAAAAAGCTCTGATGTCTATAGTTTAAAAAACAACAACAAAAAAACTTTGGAGAATCTGTCAGTAAACATTGAAATAGTGTTGTCCTTCATCTTCTTGCTCTTTACACATCCACAATTTTGAAAAGTCACCCTTTTGAGTTCTTTCCTGTGAGTGTTTTTTTTTTTTTTTCTTTTTTCTTATGTTGCTGGGCATGGGAGGGAGAATAGCTAACCCAGCACAGAAGGGGTGGAAAGAACCAAGAACCTTACATACTTTAAATTTTAACTTAAGTCCTCAGTGTCTTATGTGCCGCTAGGCCTACTTTTGAAAGAAGTAACTCAACTCTTGGATTGGTTGAATGATCTTTGGTATCTCTGTTTTCTATAAGAACCAAAAAATACAGAAAAATAAGGCATCAGTTCAGAGTCCATTAGACATCCGTTTAAAGATACATTGTCTACTTGATGAATTTTGCAAAAGCCCTCCTACGTTTTAAAAAGATAAGCCAACTTGTTATTGATTGAATGTTTAGTATATATATATATAGCTGATATATTCATTTTAGGCAGGAGAATTCTGTTTTTATGTGCTTTATATGTATTTTGTGGTCTACCAGAATATCTTCTAAAAGGTGCATACATTATTTGCACCTATTTTTTTAAAAATTTTTTTAAAAGATTTTATTTATTTATTTGACAGATCACAAGTAGGCAGAGAGAGAGAGAGGAGGAAGCAGGCTCCCTGCGGAGCAGAGAGCCCAATGTGGGGCTCAATCCCAGGACCCTGAGATCATGACCTGAGCCGAAGGCAGAGGCCTTAACCCACTGGGCCACCCAGGCACCCTATTTGCACCTATTTTAATGGACTTAGCAAACAAACATTAACTGTTATATCTTTGTTTTTTTTTTTTTTTTAAAGATTTTATTTATTCATTTGACAGACAGAGATCACAAGTAGGCAGAGAGGCAGGCAGAGAGAGAGGAAGGGAAGTAGGCCCCCCGCCAAGCAGAGAGCCCGATGTGGGGCTCGATCTCAGGGATCCTGACCTGAGCTCAAGGTAGAGGCTTCAACCCACTGAGCCACCCAGGCGCCCCTGTATCTTTGGTTTTAATAGCATACTTTGGGCTTAGCTTTGGTTGATTTGGTATATAGGACATTGATGGTAATATAAAACTCCATTCTACCCTGTACATTATGACAGTTCTTTTATTGTCAGAGATGGGGGCCAAAGTCAGGAAAAGGGTACCTTCTGAAATCCAGTAAATGTTAATACATAAAATCTAAGAGTATTCTACTCATTTGTAGTACTAATCAGTACAAGAGATGATGTGATAAGCCCAGAGTTTAAAACAAAAATACAGTATATTATATGAAATGCTGTTAGGTAACTATTTGTACTGGTATAACAGAAGGGGTAATTTGCATTGAATATAAAATATATCCAAAGAATAAGAATTTACCTATATTTATACAGCACTATGTGGAAGAGATACAGTCTCTCCTGTAGGGCCCTAGAGGTGATAATAGGACTTTAGTGATTTGGCTTTTTAGTTATCTTGATATTGAGTTAAAGGTTCAATGACTATTCTGATGGTGAAAATATGTATTTCAGTGGTTAGTCAATAAATTGTATTGCTATTATCAATTATGTTTTCAGTTTGGTTAGCTTTAAGTGAATCTTTGAGAGTATGATCACTCCAGGGTGAAATGACAAAATTGAACTTCTGGATTTATAATGCCAAGGGCTTAGACTAAGTATTGTCTGTCTTATCAGTCCCTGAGCTTTTTTTTATTACTAATTCTAGCTCTGACAGTTTTTAATGACAGTATATTTTATAAAGTTTAATAAGATATACTTTATTATAATCCACTTAGTCACATGGCCAGTAATCAATAAATATCATTTCAATGAATAAATGAATTAATGATAACATGGTTTCAGGAGTACATTTTTAATGAAAAGTAGATTTTTATGTGTAAGATGATAAAGTGATGTTTAAAATATTTTAGTCTCTTATAGCTGCTTTGTGAAGTGATACTCACTAGCCATATGTGGCTCTTTAGCACTTGAAATGTGGCTTATCAAAATTGAATTGATATTAAGTGTAAGATACACATTGGCTTTCAAACATTTAGTATGAAAGAAAAAATGTAATATACCTCAATAACTTTTTGAATTTATTACATATTGAAATAGTATTTTGGTTATGAGACTAAGCTAAATATATAATTATAATTACTTCCTCATTCTTCTTAATTTTTTAAATGTTTAATATTAGTAGAAAATTTAAATTACACATGTGGCTTGCATTTGTGGCTTACATTACATTTTTTTGGATAGCACTAGCCTAAAGGTTTAATTTCTTTTTCTTTGGAAGAAACTGTATAGTGACAGAAAAAAAGCCAAACCTTTTCCTGGATATTTACAGATGTATGGTTTTATTTTGTTTTGTATTTTTGTCTCCTTCCTATCAGATCACCAATTCAGGAGAGTTTGTGTTCCCATTAGATTCTCCACACAAAAAGCCTTATGAAGGTCTTATACTGGGGAGAGTTCGAGAAAAAACTGCTGTACCACTAAGGTAGGAAAGGTGATTTTTCAAAATTGTATAAATGTATGCATTTATATATTTTATAATATTAATAGTACAGTATATATCATTAACTTTCCTTAATTTTTACATTTTTGAAAATCTGGAAATGGCTCAGACCAGAAAAGTATGAATGATGTAGCACATGAAATTTTATATTATCTTTTGTTTTATCTAGTGTGTAACTGTCATTATATTGAAGAAGAGGAAATTTTCAGTAATGTTTCAGTACTTAAATTACTGATTTCCATTATTGCTTCTATTCTTGAGTTTATTTTTAAATTTAGATTCTGTTTGAAAGGTGAAAAAGAGGGGCGCCTGGGTGGATCAGTGGGTTAAAGTTTCTGCTTTCGGCTCAGGTCATGATCCCAGGGTCCTGGGATCGAGCCCCACATCGGGCTCTCTGCTCCGCGGAGAGCCTGCTTCCTACTCTCTCTCCCTGCCTGCTTCTCTTGCCTACTTGTAATCTCTGTCTGTCAAGTAAATAAAAATAAAAATCTTAAAAAAAAAAAAGGTGAAAAAGAATCAAGGCAACTATGGCTTATGTATGAAAAATTGTCCTTAAAATATAATTTATTTTGTTGTTTTGTTTTAATTAGGAATGAAGATGTAAAAGTACTTCCCATTCCAGATCACAAGTTAATTGTCAGTGTGCCCTGTACTCTTCATTCCCATAAGCCACCTCTTGCTGGTATGTTTTTATAAAATAGAATTTTTACAATATCTGCAAATTGAAAAAAGAATTGAATTTATTATTTGAGTAGTGTAGAGATTTGGAAACTAAATAGATGTTTTATTTTCATTAATATTCTAAAATTCATAACAGAATTTATGAATAGTACTTTTTATTTGTTTTGTTACAAAAGCTTTATTGTTTTCATTTGGTCCATGACTTGGGAGATGGCTCTATGATGGTTAAAGGGCTGGCTAATGGCTGCAGGGAGAGGCACAGGCAGAAGCTCTGACATCAGGGGGATGCGGAGGTGCCCCTCAAAGGCTGCTGGGCTCTGGAAGCTCCTAGTTGTGCTTGAGGGTGAGCCTTTTGAAGAGATACTTGACTGGCCCAGCCCAGCCTGGGGCCAGCCACCAGCCAACCTGTGGAGGTTAGTCAGGTGGTCACCCAAGTTTTTGATTAGTTTTGCCTCCTCATCTGGAAGTGGCTCTCCAGGAAGTCCCACAGATGGGGATTTGTGTGGGTAGAACCCAGAGCATGCATATCCAGAAGGGCCTGGTTCAGGTTCTTCAGGGCCATGCAGCTTCCATGGCATTGCATTCATGGCTTTGCCTTACTCGTCTTGGGAGGGCTTCTTCATGTTCTGAGAAAAGATGTGGCTGTCGCACTGGTTTTGCATTTTCTAAGAGATGCCTGGCCAACTTGAGGTAGAAGTGCCTAGGCCTTCCGGAGTCACAGTCCAAATAGAAGCCCTGAGAGGTGAAGGAGGTCTGCAAACGCAGGTTTACCAGACAGTTAACAGGGGCCTCCACCTTGGGAAGACAATTCTGAGGAATCTGGGAGCTCATCGTTGGTCAGCAATAAGGAGCTAACCACAAGAAATGAGGTTGGCGGGTCCTGGAAGTCGTTTCTGGAGAGGAGATTGGAAGGTGGTTGGATAGTAGTCAGAGACTGGAAGAAGGGGGTCTCTGGGTCTGTTCCATCCAAAGACTGTTGAACAAGATTGTTGAACTGTTGGAGCAAGAGATAGATTTGTGGGATTGCCAGCTGTGCTGTGTAGATTAGTTTCATTTCACTTTTGCTTTTCCTTTTATACAAATTTTTTTAAGATTTTATTTATTTATTCAACAGAGAAAGAGAGAGATCACAAGTAGGCAGAGAAGCAGGCAGAGAGAGAGGGGGAAGCAGGCTCCCTGCTGAGTAGAGAGCCCAATGTGGGGCTCGATCCCAGGACCCTGAGATCACGACCCGAGCCAAAGGCAGAGTCTTAATCCACTGAGCCACCCAGGCATCCCTATACAAATTTTTTAGGCTCCCCTTATTATATTGGTTGTTACTCCCTCACTGTCCTTGATAGACTGAAGACTGATGGGGCATCTAAGGACTGTAGTTCTACTAGGGGCTTTATTTCACTCTATCCCTTGCTTGTTCTGAAACCAGGAGCTCAGAATAGCAGTCAGAGAGAGATAGTTAGAATATCCTTGATACTTGGTAGAGATTCAGTTTTATGTTGAGGTAGTGTTGCTTTTCTGAACGATTGGAAAGGTAATTGCTGTAGCCTAGAATTCTTACTAGCCTTAGTGCTTTAATATATTGTTCATTATTCAGTGAAACTAAGCAGCAAGGAATAATGGAAAGTTTTGGCTTTGGAGATTGACTAACATGAGTTTGAATCCTTGCTCTGGTACTTTATGAGTTACTCTAACAATTTTTTACCTCAAAGTCCTCATTTAAAGAGAGAGTAATGGTATTTAATTTTTTAGGGTTGTTTAATCTTTTAGAGTTAAGATTGCTTATAATATATTTGAAATTGTATAGCATATAGTGGAAGCTCTGTAAATGCTAAATTTTTCAAGTAAAAGTTTAAAAAATTAGGAATGTAGGGGCTCCTGGGTGGCTCAGTGGCTTAAGTGTTTGACTCTTGATTTTGGCTCAGATCATGATCCTCAGGGTCATGGAGCCTGCTTAAGATTCTCTCCCTTTCTCTGTGCGCTCCCCACCCCCAAATAGGAATGTAAATGACATACTCAATTTGTGATTGTTTCCTATTCAAAAATTTTTTTGAGGAATATCTTTTTTATTAATTTGGTGATTCTTGCTTAAAAAACCCAAAACTTTTAAGCTGCTACTCAGGAAAACTACAGGGTCCCCAGCCTATCTATTATTTTGTAGAATATGGGATAGTTCATGAGCTAGAATACATGGGAAAGTGAATACAGATTCCCAAGGTAATTTTTATTGATTGAGTTTAGGATTTCTTTTATCTTAAATTGCTTACATGAAAGAGTTTGTAGTGTTACTTCATTTGAGAAATATTCAGATGTGTACCTGATGATCCATTCTTTGACATAGACGCATGCTGAGTGAATAACCATCTTTAAGATTTGTACTGTCATAGACTGTTCATTGCATTAAATATTGACTTGAATGAGAAGTGAGATTGCACTGTTCTTTGAGAAAAAAATCACGTTTGGTACATTATTCAATGTACCAAAACAATATTCAATGGAGAGAATCTAATTTGTATTCTTCTCATTTGAATTTTCTTTATCATTCAGTGAGTATCAAAGCTTAATTTAGTATTTGTCTTAGGGCTTATTTTTTTACTTTTAAAAATCTAAAAGCTAAGACCCAACCTTTCGTTCTCAAATTATAAACTGTTTATCAATTATTTTTAAATAGGATAAAATTATGTTTAAAGATTAATCTAAGAAACAGGGTTTTAAAATAGTAGGTAAAAATTAGTCTTTCATTAATCCTAAAAAAATTAGTCTTAACATCCCATATCTATGAAGTGCAGTTCTGTCATATTCCCAGTAGAGGGCAGCACAAACAATTTTTTTTTTTTTTTTTTTTTTTTTTTTTTTAAAGGATTGAGACCCTTTAAAAAGAAGAGTTAGATTTTTGGGGGGAAAAATCCACATTACTTGACATATAATCCTTATGTTTTGGTTAGGTGGTGGTAGACAGGAAGTATTTGTAATCCTGTATTTTTGAATTTATGTTACTATGTAGCAAGTACATGTATTTTTAGGTATAGAGCTATAGAAATTAAAGCCATCAGAAAATAATTTCTGCATTGTATTTTACTCTGAAATTGTAATTCTAGGATTTGGGATAGTACATGTTCTATATGTAATGCCTAGAACTTTTACATATAAATGTTCTTAAGCTGTTTTATGCAAATTGATAAAATGAAATGTTCTCTCTTGCTCCTAGAAGCACCAAGATTTTTTAAAAATTTTGATTTATTGCTGCATTTACTCTGTTTTTAAATTTTGAAGTTTCCTGCCACAGATTAAAAGATAAACCATCAATAGCTATGTTTTGTAATCTAACATTATAAATGTATATAAAGTTTAAAGATTTAAAAGTATTTGGATCAAAATTGTTTTTTATATTTTACTTTGGAGGAATTTCCACTCCTTTTACTACTTTACTCACTAACAGTTTCTATCTGAAGAGTGAAACAGTTTGATGAGATTCTGTGCACTGTTTTGAACCCTTCACCCCTCGCCCTGCCCTTTGTTTCTAGAGCAAAAGGGGAATGACTGGCTATGTGTGCATTATTTCCTCCTCTTTGATTAGAAGTGTGTTTAGCTGATGTCAGGTGTTATATAATTATCTAAGTATATGTGTATGTCATATTCATACTTCATACATTTGAATTTACTTTTTAAAAATTGAGGTATAATTGACATATACCATTATTTTAGTTTCAGGTGTACAACATAATGATTTGATGGTATATATAGAGAGAAATGATCACCAATCACAATATGTATAGATAACATTTATTACCACACATAACTACAAATTTTTTCTTTGTGATTAGAACTTTTAAGATCTTGAGTTTACTTTTCAACTGATATTTAAAATTAGTAAGAGTAAGATGTTTCCATTCATTTATTTTTATTTCTTTTGTTTTGAAATGTAGTTAACGTTTTAAAAATATTACTCCTTTACTTTCTATTTTTCTCAAATAGAAAGGAAAAAAAAACATGCAGAAATGAGTTACGTGTAGAAAGTAGGAGGTAGTAAATGAGTTTTGGTTTTGTACTATAGTTGTCAACTCCCAAGTGCCTGGCCATCTTTTTCTACTAGATTGTGTACTCTTAGGAAACATGGGTATCTGTTTCCTTTGTTAAATTCCATAGCACTGATTATAGTGGCTGTTCAAAGTAGTAAACATTTTTGACTGGCTGACTCCTGCCCGTTTAGACTCCAGATTATGGTTCCAGAATAGGGTTGCTAATGTTTTGTACCAAAACACTGAACAAACAGGCAAACAAACAAAACCTTGCTTCAGTATACCCTTAGACCACATTAAAAGTGAATTGAGGTTGGTAAGGCATTGAATTCATGGAGAAAAAATGGAAAAGTGATATAAGTTTATTGTCCTCTAAGGCTCTGGGGAAATCTTTCTCTTTCAGGTTTAATAATTTTTAATTATACACTTAATGAAAGGACTAGAACTCTCATGTTAGCATCTCCTAAAAGCTATTGAAGCCCAAATTTGACTGCATTGGATTATAGACAATGAATGCTTTAAATTCTTTGATTTTTGATAAACAGGACCAATATTTTTATAAACAGTTATTTTGTTGTGAGAGTGATTGGAGAACATTATGAACATAAAATTTTATATACTTTTTCTTTTAAACTTTATCTATGTCAAGTACTCCTAAGGAATACTTACTGTTCCTAAAGGGAATTTGATAAATTTCTTCCAAGCTCAATCTTACATGGTAATTAAGAACTACATTTAAAAAATGCTCTTCTAGGACTCTTCATCCCTAAAGTGTTATTTTCATGCCCACTTCATGTAATGGTTAATGTAGCTAAATCAAAGTTAATTTGTTAAACTGATTTAAATATTTGCAATCCAAATGAACATGTGCTTAAAAAAGAAGCTTCTATGGTATTTTCTTTCTGTTACCATGTATCATAGCATTTAATCAACATATGCTTGAGGTACCTTTTTCCCGATAAAATATAATTTTTAGTAGTTATTAATACATTGCATAAGGACTACTTACTTGAGGAAATATATGGTGAAATTTTAGGTAAAAAGGATCTATAATTTGGGAATGATGGAATGTGCTACCAAGTTATAGCTACGAAAGTATTTTATTTGTTAGTTATGTGTGTTCAATATTTTTATCGGTATCCAGTTCTTCATTTACTGCTCTTTCACTAATATATTGCTAGGATAGCATTATATTTTATCTCAGTTTTTTAAAGTGGGTTATTTTTGTGTTGTTCCTATATACTTCTTTTTCACACACAGATTACATTTATTAAAAAATAAAGTTAGTATTCAGCAGATGTGCCAGCAGTATTGGAAAACTGAAAAGTCACCTGTGAGGATGTTGAAATTCTTATTTCTCATCCACAAGTGAAAACTGATAAATCAGGACTCCTGAAATTTCTGATACTGTGTTTCCAATCTCAGGAGTGCTTATTTCAAATTATTTCTAACTATAAATAGTAAAACCTATGATGAAATCCTTGAAATTAATTAGCTGTCCCTCCACCTTTTTTTAAGGAAACATTCTTGCTTTTCTGCTTTAAAATGCTAAAAGGAAATTGATTCCTTTCTTAATAATAATTTTTGTGTTTTTTCTCTTTTTTGGACAGAGGTTCTAAAAGACTATGTCAAGCCAGATGGGGAATGTTTGGAATTGTTTGCTCGAAATTTACAGCCAGGTTGGACTAGTTGGGGCAATGAAGTTCTCAAATTTCAACACATGGATTATTTTGTTGCTCTGCAGTCTAGAAGCTGACTATGATCTTAAAGATGTGATTTTCTTCAGTTATTCCTTACCCCCTTTTCCCTCATTCTAATGGATATTTCGTTTTCTTACCAACCAGTATGCTTAGAAATGTAAATAGGACTTGGTTTCTGTGCAGAAGACCAAAAGTGACTAGTCTTTATGTAATTTTGAGATGAATTTACTTCAGTTGCACCAGTATTCCCTGATTATTCCAGGTTCATTGCAAATAAAGAGGTAAGCAGTTAGAAAAACGACAAGACTTTGTTATCGAAAAAGTTCAGAAAGCATGCACTGTGTACCAGAGGTCATAATTCTGCCTATAGATGTGTTTTATTTGGCTCATATGGTGTAAAAGAAATTTGAACCATCATTCCAAAAAATTGGGAAATTTCACACAAAGTGTAGATTTTTGCTTTACTTTAAACATCAGAAGCTCTGGCTGACTGCAGTCTGTCTGTATTCTTTCTGGGCATCAGTCAGTAGGACCTAGTGGTAGCAGCTCACTTGGGAAGGGACATGGGCTCTGCAGTTTACCACAGTAACACTTGCTCCGTGCCACTCACTTGTGTTGTCTACTTGGCCTCTGTGCAACCCAAATTTCTGACTTCTGGTACACTGTTACATTCTGGAAAAATATTGAGAGAACCTGCCAAGCACCTCATCATTGTACTGAGCTTATGAAACCTTTTTGGAGGGTTTTAAATTGCATTCAAGATCACTCTTCAAGTACTTCTTAGTTTTGCTTGTTTTTTTTAGAAGATTTAACAAGTATTTCTTATAATAATGTCAGAAGATAACACTGCTTATCATTTAAAAGATTTATATTACAGATTTTCCATTAATATTTTTTTACTAAATAAAATATTTTTTACTGAAATTATTTGAAAAGCATGCTGATTTATTGTGTATAAGCTTTTTAAAAATTGAGATACAATTTCGCATAAATTTCTCCAATTTTTACTATAGGGTTCAGTGAGTTTAGAAAACATATGTATGGTTGTCTGTCTACCACCATATTCATGGTATAGAACATTTTCTTCACCTCCAAAACTCATGTGTCCAATTATAGTCAGTCTCTTCCTCCCACCCCTGGGCTTTGGTGAAGAATGATTTGTTTTCTATCATTAGTTTTGCTTTTTTAGAATTTTATATAAACAATTGTAGAATATGTAACTTACTGTATCTGGCTTTTTTCACTTAGCATTTTGACAAAAGTATTTATATAATTTACAGCTTTTCTACAAATAGTTATCTGCTAAATAAAATGTTAGATTGAAATGGTTATCTGGCAGGGTTGCCAATATGTTTACTGATTTTGCCAATGAAAGATGTTATTTTTCAAGCTTGTTCATTCTTTGAGTGTGTGAATATAGTATTATATGCTTAACTTTATAGGGATATTCTAACTTGTTACTGAAATGAAAAAAAGGTATTAAACATGAAGCAAACATCTCACAACCTTATTTGAAACTCTTCCCAGCCTCTTGTAGTATTTATAGATTTTATATAATTTATGGAAACATTTTATCCTCACCAAGGTTTTGGATTTTTATTTTTTACCCCACAAATACTGATACTTGAGGGAAAAATAGAGAGGATTTTTATTCACTGAATGTGGTATTCAAGACATAGAGGGTTCTTTTTTTTTTTTTTTTTTAGTTTAAGTTGTAATCTTAGCTCTGTTCCTAAATTATACAACCTGTGGGCCTTGTTTATAATGACTGTTTAATTATTCTGCTCTTTTTTGAACAAAGGATGGTTCTGGAAAATGGAACAATCAAATACCTTGTGAGAACAGAAAGACCGGAGGAAGAGCATTGAACTTTGTTTGACTTCATTACCAAAGTTGTAGCCAGCTGACCTAATGAACTTTATTATCTTCATTCAGAGATTTTTAAAAAAATATTTTATTTATTTATTTGACACAGAGAGAGAGAGAGAGACAGCAAGAGAGGGAACATAAGCAGGAGGAGTGGGAGAGGGAGAAGAAGCAGGCTTTCCACTGAGCAGGGAGCCCGATGCGGGACTAGATCCCAGGACTCTGGGATCATGACCTGAGCAGAAGGCAGAGGCTTAAATGACTGAGCCGTCCAGGTGCCCCTCATTCAGAGATTTTTTATATTGCTTTTAAAACCTGTAAGGATTTTATTTTCTGTCATATTCTTTTTTATTTGAAGTCTTTTAGGACTCTTCGAAATGCTTAGCCAAAGGAATAGATCTAATGTTTGTTCAATAGTGTATGTTACTCTTTGCTATGCTTTTTACATTTTATTGCATTTAATCCTTGTACAGTCCTGAGAGATATTATTTCCATTTAATAGTTGAGAAAACTGAGGCCAAGGAGACTATTTTGTCCTAAAACCTTAGTAAGTATTAGAACTAGGATTAGAATGCATAGCTCCCTGACTTCTGAGCTCTAGAGTTTTGTTTGATTTGGACTTACCTGGAGGCCATGCAATCACAGTTGGCATCCTGAGCAACCACACAAAAAGCCATTTCACCCACACATAGTTAACAGTGGACACCACACTCAAGAAACTTTGGGGAATCTTGCCTCAGAAGATTGTATCCTGAGAATTTATGGCCTTTCTTTTGACATTTTTTCACCTTCCTGTTCAGGGTTCCATTAGAGTAAAATCACAGAGCATGTAACTACTCTTTTGGGAGCAGATCCTCTTTTTTTTTTTTTTTTTAATTTATTTATTTATCAGAGAGAGAGGGAGGGAGAGTGAGCACAGGCAGACAGAGTGGCAGGCAGAGGCAGAGGGAGAAGCAGGCTCCCTGCCGAGCAAGGAGCCCCACGTGGAACTTGATCCTAGGACGCTGGGATCATGACCTGAGCCGAAGGCAGCCACTTAACCAACTGAGCCACCCAGGCGTCCCGCAGATCCTCTTTAACTTTGTCCTTTCTGTCTTCCTTTCTCAGAAATGGGAAATAATAATACTTATTTCTTAAGTTGTTATGAGGATTAAATGAGTTAACACATGTAAGGCACTTAGAACTGTATTTGGAATATTTTAAGCAATCCGTGTATGAACTCTTCACATATTTTTTAGTTTCAGGTCAAAAAACTTTTCTTTCACAATCTTTATTCCAATTCAGGGCATTCACCTGAATACTGCCCATGGATTTTTCTGTCTAAACATCATATTTTCTTGATCTTTTTCTTGAGATCAGATTTCTTAGCTTGCACCTGGTTTCATACATGAGGAAGCTTTGAAATCCATCATTTCTGTTGTGGTCTTGACTAGAAACAAGTAATTGAAAATTAAAACAAAGGCCCCATGTAGCTTTTGGGCTTCAGCTCGTGTCTCTGAACTTCATAGTTACTGTACATTGTTCTTTGATGACTTCCATAGGTGGTTAATTGGTGGCCTTTCTCATATTTCTTCTATATTCAGAGACTTTAATTTTGGTTCAAAATAGATCTGTTACACTTGCAGGACTTTGATTTTTATGTGCACCAGCTGTGGACTGAACGTCTGTACCCTCCCCAAATTCACATGCTGAAACTCTAACCCTCAATGTGATAATATTTAGATGTGGGGCCTTTGGGAGGCAATTAGGGTCAGATTAGGTTGTCAGCGTGGGGCCCTCATAATAGGATTAATTAGCCTTATAAAAAGAAACATGGGATCTCAGTCTCTGGATGCAAGCACCAACAAAAGGTCAGGTGAGGACATAACCAGGAAGATGGCTTACAGGGAACCTGACCATGCTGACACTTGATCTTGAACTTTGAACCTCCTGGACCCCAAAGAATAAATGTTGATGGTGATTTTTATAGTAGCCTGGGACTGACTGAGATAGCCTTCAAAGGGATTTTCTTGTTGATAAGATACCTACCAAGTAAATAAGGCCCCAGAAAATAAATGTCCATGGTAATTTTTATAGTAGCCTGGAACTGATTGAGACAGCCATCAAAGGGATTTTCTTGTTGATAAGATACCTACCAAGTAAATAAGGCCTTTTTCTTTGGATGGTCTGAAAGTGAGAATAGGTTATCTTCTTGGATGTCAACATTTGAGCTCCCTCAAAAAAGCCGGTATCACTGTGGGCTGGTTGTCTTCTTGAAGGAGGACAGAGAGATTAGTCCATAACTCAGGTCTGGGCCTTGCCTCAATTGCTACCTTGCTCTCTCCTTGCCATAGGCTGTATTTACCTTGTCCTATTCTAGTCCTCCAAGTCCTATGACTCAAACTCTTATTAGAACACCAAATTCACCTTTTCAGGTTTGGTTCCTTAGAGACATATCTTTAGTGAATTTTTATATTTCAGCTTCAGTGAGACTTTGGGTTTTCCACTGATAGTGATTCAGAGGAAGATTATAATCACTTTAAAGGGCCTTCCCTTCTCTGAAGATGCTCATCAGTTCACCTCATTTTACTCATATCACCACTGGCCTACCACACCCTGGGAAGCACCATAGCACCGTTGGCATAGTTCTCTGGTTATCAGAGTGCTTTTACTTCAATTATGTCACTTTACCCTCAAAGCAGTTTTATGAAGTTGTAGTTATAATGAGAGAACAAGTTCATAGAGGCTAGCTGACATAGGTAATAAGTGATAACCAGGACTTGAATTCTGATTCCTAAATTAAGGTACTTTATGTTGTATAATTTTTGTTAATGAACTTGAGATCTTACTAATAGGCTCATTAGCTGTTAATGAGAGGATCCATTGGGTAGCCTGAAGCAAATTTACAATGGTTCGTATATAATCATCCAAACATACTTTCTCAATATATGATATCATACATGATATATCTATCTATCTATATATATAGATATAGGATATCAATATGTGATAAGTTATTAACACAATAGTTTTCATTAAAGATTTTAGTGACATTGATTGAACTGATAGCCCCAATGCCATTCAGAACCACTCAGAATCAGTTGGTTGTAAAACCCTTTGACATAAGTTATTAGCATATTTACCATGCAGTTCTGTGTTCCTCAATTAGATAGCCATTTTCAGTTCACATTTTTAAGGAAACTTATACAAAAATACAGATTTGGATTTGAAGATGGCTATTCAAGTAGTGAGAAAGGAGAGATTAAATAAGGTAAATGCAGGTGCAAATTATTTTATGTACCATGGTGATCTGTTAGCAGTGTTTGGATGTATGGACCAGTCGAGAACTACGCAGATGATCTTAATTCATGGTTCTATTGAATAGTCCAGCTTGAAAGCAAGTCAGATTACCATGATAACTCCACAATCAGCCTTTACACGTAAATATTCCTAAGAGTTAACTTAAATATCCTGGGACTTCTGTGAACTTGAGGGGAACTTCTTGGTCTTTTTCAGTAGCAGTCCAAGACCTTGGGACCAGATAAAAACAAATTGATCTCTAGGGGTGGAGAACATGAGGAAACTATTTTTCATTTACTTTCTCTGATCGGGCTTTGGCCCAATGACTAGATAACTGTGACACAACAATGGGATAACTTTGGATGACAACTAGGGCAAATGAATGGTCACTTACACTCAACAGTGTTAAGTCATTTTTGGTCAGTATCTTTAAGGAAAAACACAAGGCACCCAGCTGATTTTTAGCTGCTTCTCCCCAACTGCCCACACAGATCCTGATTATTAGTCAAACTAGACTGTTCGTTGTTATTTGACTTTAGGACTCTGTGCTGTTGCTTATGACTCTTCCTCAGTTGGGAAAAAACTAGGCTGTGGGATCAGCTGGATCTATATTTTGAGTCTTGATATTCATCTTCTGAGTGACTGAATAATTACTTAAACTATGCCTTCCTGTTTTCTGAGGAATAAGAGGCTAATCTTTGGGCTTTGTAAGATTATTATGAAGATGAAGTGAAATAATGTATATGAAGTTGCCTAGCATAGGACCTGGTACTTAGAAGTTATTCAATATATATGCTTATTTCTCTTTATTTACAGTCTTCCTGACAACGTGTTTTAACTTCATGATCCAATTTTTCCTCCCCCTAAAAGAAGGCTTTTATTCTTGCTCTTAGAGCTGCTTTTCACATGTGTGGATTATCCAGATAGGTTTTCCCTCACATTTATCACGGAAAGAGAAAAGTGGTTAATTCTTTAGGTGGCTCACTGAAAAAACAATAGACTTTTTATCCTCTGGAACACCTTATGAGAGGAGGACAACCTTTTATTTATGTTTCTCCTACCAGCATACCTGAACTGCCCATATTAATGAATGAATGAATGAACCCTTGGGTTTCAAGTATCTTTGAATTCTGTTGAGTAGCTGAGACTTGCATAAAAAACCATTACAGCATAACAAACCACAGTGTACAAAGATTAAGTGGTGGAATAGACAGAAAGTGATGCAGAAGTTTAGAGAAACATCATAGAGATCACTAAGCAATGTGAGAAACAGCGAGCAAACCAAGTCCTGATTAAATTTTGGTTTATTTTCTAGCCATAATGACGTTACTAGACAGTAGGCAGCTAAAATGTGTGAGTTCAGAAGAATTACAAAGAAAGTATTTTGTTCTTTGTAGATTATAAAAAATTAAAATATTTTATATTTCTCTAGAAATATAGAGGATAATAGTACATGCAATTTATTTTATCAATTTGTTAGAACAGGAGTTTCTACTTCTCTGTATTTTCCACCTTTAGAATGAAAATGTTATTTGGGCATTTTTTTCTAGAATTGTCTTATAGGATTATTTTTATTATTTTGCAGCTGTACTGAGGTATAATTGGTGTAAATAAATTGCACATACTTAACAATGTAAAGTTTAATGAACTTTGACTTAAGTGTATACCTGTGAATCTACCATCACAAACAAGATAATAAGCATAATCTTCCAAGATTTTGTCAAATCACTGTATATCCATCTTCTGTAAGTACCCCTGTACATTTTATCCCTACACAATCTAGCCAAGTGAACTTCAGGCAGACTTCCTTGATTAGACTTCAGTGTAAGTTCAGTAAAGGTTGGCAGTCACCTTGGCTCCCAGCTGTTGGCTGCACCCTCTGAACTCTGGTCCAATTCTCTTGACTTTTGTTTTCATCCTTGGAGTTATCCTCCCTTTTCTGTGAAAGGTAGCATGTGTTTACAGTTGACTTCTTTTAACAGCTTGCTTCCTGTCAGTATAATTTGGGAGATATGACAGCCTTCTTTTCATTTTATACACTCTCCCTTTGAGTCCAAGCTGGTATCATTTCTGTTGGCATAAATTCTCAAGAACCTTGGGGATCTTGTTTGGAACTTTTTTTTTAAAGATGCTTTTTATTAACTTGGGGAAGTTCTATTCCTATTGTTTTGAGAGTTTTTATCATGACTAGATGCTGTATTTCATTAGATGTCTTTTCTGTGACATTTGATAAGATCATATGATTTTTCATCTTTATTAATATGACACATTACATTTATTGGGTTTCAAATTATAAGGTAGCCTT